>PVJH01006292.1:0-103225 GCA_004026705.1 Nesogale talazaci
CTCTTCACCTTCCTCCTGGCTGGGACTTCACGAAGCCTCCAGGTATGGTCCCATGTGGGCCACCTCACCCTGAGAGCTATCATGCCAACCATGTTCCCACTGCCCATGGATCCACATGACTCTGCCCCACCTGTGAGCTCTGTGCTTCCCACTTCCCCCTTCTGTGTCACTGGCCTGTAGCCACATGAGTTTGAAGAAGGACTTACGGACAAGCATCCGACTGGTGGATTTACGTTGGACTGAGTTGGGGCACCTTCTGAATGCACCATTGCCTCTTAATAGAAAGTTCTTTCTTGTTCAGCGATGAGTGTCCCTGGATTCATTTCCCTAGACCACCCTACCTAACACACCAGGAGTCCTGAACCACTCATGACCTCAGCTCCAGTCTTGGTCAAATGAAAAGGTTAGACCAGGCGATCGCTCAGGTTCCTTTGACATTCAACATATTTACATCAGTCCAGGCATCAACTAATCAGAGTAAACACCGATTGCAAAGCAAACATCAGGCCAGGGTATGCCAGAGCAAGCCACGAGCAGATCAACTGTGTCGACAAGCACCTGTGGGCAGGCTAACTTGGGGGGCAGGGAGCTTCTGTGAATGGGGGTGGGAGGGTGTGGGGAGGGAGAGGCATAACTCAGAAAAGAAGGCAAGGAGGCTGCATAGCTGGAGCAAGACCTCGATGACACTGGATCGTGCAGTCAGAAATCGTCGGGCTGGTGTATGTTTTGCTAAGCATAATTTCAATCACAGCACGACAACTGAAATTCTAAAACCACAAAGCCTACTTTCTTGGGGCACAGAAGGAGTGGAAATGCAAGCAGCGAGGTGCGGATGTTTTGGCAAACATATCCACAAACATTTTTTTAAGAGATCAGGGCCAGAATTGGCCAGGGTTGAAGGGAAGGAAAACTTTTGAATC
The DNA here is from genome assembly GCA_004026705.1 of Nesogale talazaci. Classification (NCBI taxonomy): domain Eukaryota; kingdom Metazoa; phylum Chordata; class Mammalia; order Afrosoricida; family Tenrecidae; genus Nesogale; species Nesogale talazaci. Next base: position 921 of record PVJH01006292.1, read on the forward strand.
TATGCCTGGTGAAAAATATGAGTTGCTAGGACCTTCGTAGGGGGCAAAAGGTAGAAGCCTTTCATTAGTCTTCTTACATTAGCACTCTCTGCCCACTGCCATCAAGTCAGTTTTGACTCACAGTGACCTTGTATGGAAATTTGTGGTGAAGAATTGCTTGAGGCTAGGAAAAATGTTAACTCTGAGGATGTTCATCATTGTGTTGTTCATAATGGCAAAACCTACCTTGCGCCATCCAAATAAGCTGCTGTTGTTGTTGCTGCTGCTGCTGCTGCTGCTGCTGGTGGTGGTGCTAAGTGCCACTGAGTCGGTTCCAATTCGTAGTGTCTCAATGCACAGCAGAATGAAGCTCCGCCAGATCCTATGCTGTCCTCACCATTGCTCGGAGGTTTGACTCTAGTGTTGGAACCACTGTGGGATACAACGCATTGAGGAGCTTCCTCTTTTTCTCTGCTCCTCTACGCTACCAAGTGCAATGTCTCCCAGGGACCGGTATTTCTGGGCACCATGCTCGAAGTATGTGAGACCAAGGCAAACCATCCTGGTTTCTAATGCAGTCTGGCTGCACTGCTTCCCAGAGAGATAGGTTGGTTCTTTTGGCAGTCCATGGGGCCTTCAATATTCTTCAGCACCACGATTCAAATACATTGATTCTTCTTCAGTCTTCCTTATTCAATACCAAATGTCCACAGATATTGGAGGCCATCGAACCTCCAAGGCTTACGGGGAACCAGTTCAAAGAGATGCCAAAGAACCATGAATAAAGGTGTGAGAGCTACATATTCTGATAAAGACGTTCATTTACTTGCCCACGAGCCCTACTTGCTTATTTGTTTTTATTGTGGTCTATGGACACGTTGTGAGACATTTGCCATTTCAACCCTCTACATGAACCATTCAGTGGCACTAATTACATTCATGCTGTGCAACCACTGCCAACATTTCTTTCCAACTCTTTCCATCATCCTGAATAGACACAGTGTTCCTTAAGCAAGAACCAGCAAGAATCTGCCTTCTCCCCACTTGGGAAAGCACATAAACTCTGATCTATCAGCATGTGCCAAGTCTAGCTGGTTCACATAAATAGGTTCATTTGGTATTTTGTATTAAATACTTTGGGGGAGCTCTTAAATGTCTTATCAAAATCTATACATTCATCCATTGTGTCAAGCACATTTGCACATATGTTATCATTATCATTTTCAAAGCATTTCCTTTCTACTGGAGTCTTGATATCAACTCCTCATTCTCCCTCCTTCTCCACCCTCCCTCCCTCATGAATCCTTGATAAGTTATAGATTATTATTTTTACACAGTATTTTTTTGGTGGCTGACATATTTCACTCTGTTTAGTGTTTTCAAGGTCCCTCCATGGCGTGGCATGACTGAGTGAGATCCTTTCTCGTGGCTGAGTAATATTCCATGGTATGTCCACACCACATTTTGTTTACCCAGTCTTCCGTTGATGGGAATGGAGGTTATTTCCACCCTTTGGATATTGTGGACTGTGCTGCAATCCACACGAGTGGACACATGTCTCTTTTGGGACCTGCTTTCAGTCCTTCTGGGTAGCCTGCCAAGCTGCCCACAACAGCTGCTCCATTTTGCAACCCTTCAAGAGTAGGGGAGGATTCCTACTTCTTCACATCTTCACCAGCACCTGTTTTACTGATGAACTTATTTGTAATCATAGCTGTTGGGGAAACTGGCAATGGTATTCCATTGCAGGGATAAGCTGTGTTTCCCTAAGGATACTGCTGCTGAGCACCTATTCATGTGCTTACTTGCTACAGCCAGTCAGAATAACTGGCACCACAAAAGTGGTGACAGTTTGGACGATAGCCACAACACCATCCAATAGCGGTGTAAGCTGAACAGCAAGGGGAGCAGAGCAAGACATTCCTTAGGGAATACCAAAAGTAGACTTTGGGGCCAGGGTGTGGCACCTCCTCAGACAGGAAGACACCTCTAAAGGTCAGCAGATAGACCTTGAACTATTGACAGGCTCTTTAGCATATCACTGGGAGTTTGTTGTTGTTGTTGTTGCTGTTGTTTTTGCTGCTTTCTTTTCTTTTGTTCCTTTGTTTTGCTCTGTCTTGTTTTTGTGCATATTATTACTTCTGCAGGTCTTTCTGGAGAACACAGGTGGGATGAACTGTCTAAAGGAGAAAACAATGGGACCGAAGTTTCCAGGGGGACATGGGAAGGGAAGTGGGTGCTAGCAAACCCAGGGACAAGGGAACAATAAATGATCCAAATGAGTGGTGAGGAGGGGACAGGAGGCCTGCTAGAGCTTGATCAAGAGCAATGTAAGCAAGAGGAATGACTGAAACCCACATGAAGGCTAGACAAGAGGAAAGTAAAAGGAAATAGAGGGAACTTTTGATGGACTTTTCTGGGCTTCTATCTTTCCCATCTGTGAAAGGGGGCTATTAACCCTCTAAGGATGAACTAGTTATAATGAGTAAATAAGACTATGTAGGTACAGATTCTATTAACAATAAAAAATAAGGGAATATAAATGAGTTTTGTTTTTTTGATGTTTTGTTGTTTGTTTTTGTTTTCAGGAACAGCTCAGCATAGTTCTATTTTAAGGAATGAACTAGGAGGCAAAAGACATGTAGAGAAGTATAAATACAGGAATGTACATATGTAAATATATGTATATATGATGACAGGGAAATTGATCTATGTGCATATATTTATAGATTTAGTATTACAGTAGCAGGTGGACATTGGGCCCCCACTCAAGTACTTCCTCAATGCAAGAATACTTTGTTCTATTAAACTGGCATTCCATGATGCGCACCTTCCTAACAGAATTGCTGAAGACAAAGTGGGTGCAAAAGCAAATGTGGTGAAGAAAGCTGATGGTGTCCAGCTATCAAAAGATTTAGCCTCTGAGGTCTTAAAGGCTTGAAGATAAACAAGTGACTATCTAGCTGAGAAGCAACAAAGCCCACATGGTAGAAGCCTGTGTGATCACCAGGTATCAATGGAATCAGGTATCAGGCATCAAAGAACAAAAAAAAAATCATATCATTGTGAATGAGGTGGAGTATGGAGTGCAGACCCAAGGTCCATCTGTAGGCAACTGGACATCCCCTTACAAAAGGGTCTCAGGGAAGAGACATGCCAGTCAGGGTGCAGTGTAGCAGTGATTAAACATACAACTTTCCTCTAGTTCTTTAATGCTTCCTCCCTCCCCCTCTAGCTCCCCACCCCACTATCATCATCCCAATTCTACCTTACAAATCTGGCTAGACCAGAGGATGTACACTGGTACAGATAGGAACTGGAAACACAGAGAATTCAGGGCAGATGAATCCCTCAGGACCAGTGGTGAGAGTGGAGATACAGGGAGAGTAGAAGAAAGGTGGGGTAGAAAGGGAGAACTTATCACAAGGACTTAGATATAACCCCTTCCCTGGAGAACGAGCAACAGAAAAGTGGGTAGAAGGAGATATCAGACTGTGTAAGACATGACAAAATGATAAAATTTTTGTTATCAAGTTTAAAGGAGGGAGGAAAGGAGGGAGAGAGAGTGGGGGAAGCAGGAGGGAAAATGAGGAGCTGATACCAATGACTCAAATAGAAAGAACATGTTTTGAGAATGATGATAGCAACAACTGTACACATGTGCTTGACACAGTGGATGGATGTATGGATTATGATGAGTTGTATGGGCCCCCAATAAAATGATTTTTTTAAAAAAGAAAGTTATTTGGCTCTGAGTTTGAAGGAAAAAAGAAGTAAAACAATACAAATCTCTATCTTTGCACAGATAGGCCAAGCCTCGGGACTCACGTGCTTTCCAGACTAAAAGAGCCTTTAGCAGCCCAGCTCTTCCCGTCAAATACAGTGCTTCTCCTGGTTGGCTTGGTTGCTACACGACTCTCTTTTCCAGAGCATGAACTCCAGGAGCACAGGGACATGGGCTGTTCACGCCTTGTCCCAGTCCCTGACATCTAGCCCATCCTTAGGCACATCATAGTTGTTTAAACATTTGTTCAGTGAAGGCTCATTAAAAAGAATTTTGCCTCAACAGTCATATTCCTGTGTGAGAGAAAAAGCTAGGAGGTACATCTAGAACACAGTGAAGTGTGTGATGCCCTGGGTGTGGCCACGGGAAGTAGAGTTTAATGTGTTTTGGAGTAATTATACCCTCTCCTTTCCAGCTGAGTCACAGACTGAGGGGTCAAGTGAGGATGAGCTAGCTGCCTTCTGCTGCTGTCTTACTCCGGGTTCTCTAGAGCAGCAAAGTCAGTGAAAAGTGCATGCAGATACACAAGTAGAGAGGGCTAATTCAAGGAAATGGCTCAAATAGTTGTGGGAGCTGGCAAATCCCTGAGCCATGGGTCCAGTAGCAGCCTGCAGGCCTCTGCTGACTCCTAGGACTGACTGGACTGGTGAATTCCTAATCAAGAGGCAGCCTAAAGACAGGTGCAAGCTTATTTTCCAGGAACTGGACATCAAGTTACAGAGGGTGCAGGGTCAAGGGAGAGGATGAGCATTGAGCTTTGTCAAAAACAATCCTTTATATTCAAGGCAGGCTGCACCTCCCCTCCAAGGGAGCGCCCCTTTCAGCTGATTGGCTGCTCATATTAGAAGTCAAAATGGAAAGTGATTATGTCATATTGCACTACAGAAAAGCACCTGGCCTGTGTCTGCCAAACCACTGAGAGTCAGAGCCTAGTCAAGTTAGCACATGACATTAACTCTCAGAGCTGGTAAATATGGACTGGAGAAGATGGCTTAGGGCTGAATCCAAAATAGACTACCTGAGCTTCCTCTTCCAAATCTGGTTTCAGTTGGGAAACTACAGGCCTTCATCCTTTTTTCCTGCCTCTTTTTATACCTCTCCCTTCATATACCTTCAGCACCTTAACTTTGGATAGAAGCCGATCTGGTGGTCTGAATTCATGGCAAAGGTATGAGCCTTCAAGACTTTCCTGGAGCTGTAAAAATTGCTGGCCAGAGGTTAATCCCCAACTCCTATGTTGCAGGGGGTGCGGGTAGGGATGCAAGAGACACTGTATTTTGATAGGAGCAAGATTTTTCTCCAGTTCTTCTGAGATTATGAATGCTTCCATTTTCTGAGCTTTTACAGAAAAGAATAGAAAAAGAATGGTTCCCCTGGAAGTACATGTCATGGTCATGTAAGAGACATGGGTGAAAAGAGAAGTCAAGGATGATTATGAATAGTTCAGGGTTCCTGGAAATCAAGGGTTCTGTCTTCAATCATTACTGAAATACGGTTGGTGTCACAGGACCCCACAGGGGCTGGCACACAGCAAGGTCCCTGCCTGGCACAAACAGTTAGTGCTCTACTAGCCAGAAGCACCACAGAAAAAAGACCTGGCTATCTGCTCCCATAAAGATGACTCCAAAAGCCTCCAGTAGGTTCTTACCCTGTAACACATGGAGTCTCCCGTGGGGGGAAAAAATCAACTCAGTGGCAACAGGTTCGGTTTTGGTTTGGCTGCTTGAATGGAAGGCTATGTAAATAGTTGAATAGTTACACAATGGAGCAAGAAGAATAGCATCCGCCTCTTGTGAATCCAGTTAATGTGAGTCTTAGAATCAATTTTTATCACCTCTGGGTATATAGAAGAAATTTGACTCTGTAGACATGCAAGACTAAGAATGAGAACCTGGGCAACAATGGCAGCATCAACTTCTGGTTACCTTGAGAGCCCTCCTTGAGCACCGCTTTGCTCCCAGAAGACTGGACTACTTAGGGCTGAGAATCTATCTCATCCTATGTCAGCAGGCAGCCCTCTCTGCTGGCTTTCCAAGCTGTCTAGTGCTGCTTGTGATTTGGGTCTCAGGGGCTCTGCAAAGATAGAAGACCGAGTCCTGGAGTCTGGGAAGTTGGGAGAGGAATACCAGGTGACCCTATTTCCTGTCACCTCTGATGAAATGTAGACTTCATCATTGAGGAGTGGGTGGTTGGAAGACGCATCTGATCTTCCCTGGCACCACAAAGGAGAAGGAAAATTCAACTTCACACCAGCCCAAGGCCAACTGCCCCAAGGCCAAGGTCGACATGTTTTCACCCTCCCCCCCACCTTCACCAGATTCAGATGACAACCATCCCTCCCACCGAACTCTACTTCTCTGCTCAGTTTGGTCATTTCTGACATGGTCATCCCAGAACACACAGACACATCTCACAATTACGGGATTTATTAGGGAAACTCACAGGTTGCAAAATGCGTGGATACAGTCATTTTGCCCACAAGGCCTCTTCTCATGGGAAGCATGACTCTCCTTGGTCCTTAGTCTCTGGCCTATATGGTCCCTTGGTATCTTCCTTGTTCTCTGAAACAGGCAGCCTGCTCCTCTGCCTCACTGTCTTCATGCTGCTCCTTGGTGCTTCCTAAGGGTCTCAGGGTTCTGGTGTCCCCGCTGCCCATGCTGCTCCAGATATCACCACGTGACCCACAGGTAGGTTTTTTTTTTTTGCTTTCTTGATGGCCATTGGATTCTCACTCTGCTTCTGAGGTGGCCCACTCTGGTACCCAGTAGAATGGCAAAACTAGCCTATTCCCTCTACTCCTTTTTCCAACTCTCGATTTGTAATGACCCCACCTAACCATTGGGTGAGAGTTACATAGACACAGGCAGAAGAGCCCTACCAAGTATTTCACTTCACCACAATCCTTTATGAGCGTAGGTGACAAACCACATTTTATTGGGAGTATCTGTGATTTTATCACCCACAGAAATCAGAAATAATTTCATAGCGCAGAATCGGCTGTTGCACAGACTGCAAGATACGGCTCAGATTCATCTCTACTTCAAAGTTGCATTTGTTATTGGGCCTCCCTGAATCTTATTTAATGCAGCTGTAAATAAGCACACACAGCACTGAAGTCCCTGGGTGGTGCAAACAGATAGCGAGCTCACTGCCAAATAGTCAGTCCCTCCAATCCACTCAGAAGCACTGTGGAAGAAAAACTTGACAGTCTACTTCTGAAACTCCAGCCATCCACACCTCTATGTTGGGAATAAAGTTCAAAATAATTTTAACATGTAAGGAGAGAAAAAAGCACTAGTGGAACCCATGAGACCCTTAGTCTCCCATCAGGCCTAGAACTGAATTTATCCCTGGGCCTCAGTTTTTAGCCAAACAATGGACAGGTCTATAGGGTGATGTATGCTCACCTTAGAATAACCCACCACTTATGATCAAAAGAAAATTTGACTATGGAAAGGTTTCAAAAGGAAGGAGAAATGGAGGTGGGGAACCAGGAGAGAAGAGGAATGGGTGGTGTTACACTGGGGGATTGCAATCAATGACATGAAACAAAATGTGTATGGGTGGTATAATGGGAAATGGATTTGCTCTGTGAACCTTCATCCAATTCACAATAAAACAGGGAGGAAAAGGCCTGTGGAGCCAGTCCTATTCTGACACACATGGGTCTGTATGAATTGGAGTTGCTGCCACAGTTTTTGGATTTTCTGGTTTACTACATGTAATAGTCAGGCTTCTAACATGGCCCCCAATCAACTCCACCTTCTGTTGTCCATGCCCTGTGTAATCCGCTCTTCTTGCATGTGGTCTGACCTTGGGACTTGCTTCAAATAAGTAAACAAAGTCAAAAATACGGATGTCACTTTCAAGATTTGGTTTTAGAGGACTATAGAATCCATCTTGTCCACACTCCCTCTCTTTCCCACTCACTATCTCATCTGACCACTCAGATGAACCAAGCTATTATGTCAAGAACAGATCCATGGAGAGGTCCACTGGTCAGAGGACCAAGGAAAGCCTCCAGCCAACAGCCACTGAAGTACTGAGTCCTTTCGTCCAATTAGCCATCAGAAACCACATCCTGCCAACAACCGCATGAGTGAACTCAGCACCCAATCCATCCCATTTGAGTCTTCAGATGACTGCAGCATCGGATGCCATCTGGATGGCATCCTCATGGGAAATCTGAGCCAAAAGACAGAGCAAAGCCATGTCCACAACAGTATGGGAGAATAAACATTAAGAGGTAGTATTGGAAGCTTGAATACTACTAAAATATGCAGTAAACACCAGCAAATCACTAAATTTTTTGAATATTTGATAGCTATCTCATTATTTCCAATTACCTTGGCCATCTTGTGCATTTGTGTACTTTGTATTTACAAACATTACACTCATTGGGAAGGCAAGGCTCATCAACCTCACTTGCCTGCCAGCACCTCGAGAATACCATACAAGTGAAGACTCAGTTTTGGAGAAGATGTGTGTTCCAGGAAGGGCATTGAGAAGTCACATAGATCTGAAGGCAAATCCTCTGATCCTTGGAGGTTGAAGGGAAGGGTTGAGCATACAAGTGAAGACTCAGTTTTGGAGAAGATGTGTGTTCCAGGAAGGGCATTGAGAAGTCACATAGATCTGAAGGCAAATCCTCTGATCCTTGGAGGTTGAAGGGAAGGGTTGAGCATTACCAAAGAGGGGAGCTTGGCTCCATTAATAGACTTGCTCAGGCTACAGCAGTGGGTTCTCATGAAGACCACAAAAGACACAAAAAGGAGAGGAGAGAGAAAAGGCCTGGGCAGCAAGTCAGAACCTCCTGTCTGCAGAAGTGAAAGAAGAATGAGTTAGGAAGAACAGCCAGGGAAGCAACCAGAGGTGTCAGACCTTGGAAAGGAGAGTTGATCAAAGCTATACTCATGCAAGGATCTTGGGGAAATGCTATATTCCCACAGAATGATTGGCCTGATGAATTAGCACTTCTAGACCAGCAAAGACATATATTTCCCATGTAGAGTACAAACCCCATCCTTATATATTGCTTTCCTTCACCTGGACTGTGTGGATGATGCAACCAGTTAATACATTCAGCAACTAATTGAACAATTATCAGTTCAAATCCAATCAGAGGAGCCTTGTAAGAAAAGCCTGGGATAAAAAGGAAAGCCTGGGGGTTGTTGCCAGCAGATCAGCTACTGAAAACCCCACAGAGACCAGTTTTACTCTGGCACGTGGCTTTACCACAAACCAGAAAAACCTGACAGCTCCTGATTTCCCTTCATTTATATCAAAAGGCCCCTTTTCCACCTAGTTGGTTGACTCCTAGAGAACAGGACCCATGTGTCCCCCAGAAATCTGTTGTGACCTAATATTCAAAAGTCAGATATCTGTCAAAGGACAATGCTGAGCCTGGGAAACAGATGAAATGAGCTCAGTACTGCCTCGTGTAGCTCATGGTTTAAAGAAGAGGCGCATCAATGGAGACAATGGTATTAGGAACCCCTACATTCAAATATGAACTACATTTTCAACTCATTTGATGGCTCTCCAAGCCTTGATTTTGATGTGTGCGGAACACTAACTGAGATGACGCACAAAGCCTGGAGTGTGGCAGGCATGCCTATCTTGCTTCCTATTCTCATCCAGCTTCCAGCCTGCTGGTCTCCAGGCTCTGGAGATTTACATGTGATTGGATTCCTGAGCAAAGGCTGGAGAAAGATGACTCAAGATGGGTCCCCCTCCAATGTGTTTTCCTACTCTCTGAAAGATGACATTAACTCAAGTGCATGCTCTGCAAGATCTTCAAGGGAGGGACCATGTGGAAGGCATTTCCCAACTCCAACAAAGAGCACACTGCCTCCAAGTCAGGGCTGTGGTGCACATGTTTGGTGAATGATGAAGATAATAAATGGGAAATCACAGAAAGTCTTCTCAATGGAAAGTAACAATAGTCCACATGGAAGGGCTTCAAGAGGAGTTAAGACTTGAACTGGCTTTTAAAACATGGGCAGGATCGGGGTGGAGGGGTGAAAGAGACCTGGAAGTAATACTTTAAAAAAGGGGGGGGGCATGTCATGGGTTGAATTGTGTTCCCCAAAATTTGTGTTGGAAATCATCACCTCTCTGTGATTATCCCATTTGGGAATAGATAGTCCTTGTTGTGCTAATGAGGTGGGATTAGTGCAGGGTGTGTCTTTATGTCTTACCAAAACCAAAAACCAACTCGCTGCCCTCAGGTCAGTTCTGAGTCCTCAGAACCCACTAAGTCTTATCCTAGAGTCTAAGATAAAGCAGAATGACTCCCTTGGACTTCGGAGACTAAATCGGTACAGGAGTAGATAGTTCCATCTTTCTCCTGCAGGGAGCTATTCGATTCGAACAGCTGACCTCATTGGCAGCTCAATGGATAATTCACTCCACCACCACAGCTCCTATCTATCTGTTATGCAAACCTCCAAATTCACTGCCATTGAGTCAACACTCATAGGGTCTCATGGGACCCTATAGAAGGAGATGGAACTGCCCCCAAGGTTTTCTGAGATGGCAACTCTTTCTGAGAGTGAACTCTCTTTCTCTTGCGAGTGGTTGGTTGTTTCAAACTACTTGTAACCCACTTGAAGAAAATAACAAGCAGAGATGGGGAAGATGCATGCCAGGTTACGTGGAGATCTTCAGCAGAAGCTGAAGAGACAAGAACCTCTCCCACCCCCACCCCCCAACTTACACACACACACACACACACACAGAGAGAGAGAGAGAGAGAGAGAGAGAGAGAGAAAGAGAGAGAGAGAGAGCTTTCTCCTAGACTGAGTGCCCTGGACTTAAATTTCTAGCCTCCTAGACTGTGAGAAAACCAATTTCTGTTTGTTAAAGCCACCCACTTGTGGTATTTCTATGACAACAGCACCCATTAACGAAGACAAGGTAGAAGACCGGGGTCAAGGCTCCACACCAGCTGCAGAACACCTCTGGAGTAAAAGAAGACACTTGTGACCCAGAGGGAGCTTCCACTGCTTCCACTGCCTGGTTCCATTGGAAAAACAAAAGCCAAGGAGCAATTGTGACAAAGTGCCCACATCCCTTAACTGAAGGAGAGTCTCTCATTCCCCCTTGGCCCTTATGATGTGAGGAATATTTCATGATGAGAGTGGAATGGGGTCACATTTCCAGTAGGAGGAAAGGGATGGGGATGGGCAGGTTGCTCAGAAGACTTGGGCAAGAACAACACAGAGGAGCCCTGGTGACGCAGAGGTCACCCTTGGCTGCCAACTCAAAGGTGGATGGTTCAAAGCCATCAGCCCCTCCAAGGAAGGAAAACAAAACTGGTGAGCTGCGCTTGCATAGATGATAAACCAAACCAAATCCATCGCCATTAAGTCAATCCCAATGCATGGCAACCCTGTATAGAGTTTCTGAGGTTGAACATCTTTAGTCATCTTTTTCCCAAGGAGCTGTTGGTGGGTGTGAGCTTCCAGCCATGTAGTTAGTATCCCAACTGGTAGGAAACTCTGCACGACAGTCCTACTCTGTCACATGGAACCTCCGTGAGTCAGAATCCATTTGATGAAACACAGCAAAGAGAGAGAGGACGTCTTACTCCTGACAAGTATCCAAATCCCAAACTATTGTCGTAGAGCCCATTCCAACATGTAGTGACCCTAAAATAGAGTAAGACTGTCCCATTCTAAGTTTTCCTGGAAGCATACTGCAGAGGGCTAGTGGATTGGTAGCACCCAGCTGCAGTCAGTAGTTGAGGGCTTAACCGTGTGCCACCAGGAGTCCTCAACAGGACCCACTTGAGGGGGCAGGGGAGCTGTCCTTGGTCCTGAACCAAAACCACGCCCTGAGGCGCTGCTGTTTCTGATTGTCCTAGAACGGGAGGACTTCCTGCCCATTGCCTTGTGTTCTTCAATTTCCTTGGAATTCTCTGAGTTCGAGTTCACCCAGTTACAATGAGGGAAATAGATGGATACTAAAAATTGAGCATAAGTGTTCCTTAGCCTGCAAATCATCTCTACTTGTGCCAGGCATGGTGATACGTATGATAATTTGCCTCCTATGTTATTTATGCCCACTTTATAGATGAAGACACAGACTCGGAGTTATCAAGGCTGCAGAGCCTGTAAATGGTAGAGTGTAGGTTTCAACCAGCAATGTAAATACACAGTTCAGGAATTCCTTAACCAAACCCCGGCTCATGCAAATGAGCCCTCCACCCAGAGAGATGTATCCCTAGGAAGTCACTGTCTCACTGCTTTCTAGACTTTTCCATTACAGAGACAGGGTTGCAGACTCCAAAACCAGACCGCGAAGGGGAAAGGAGAGCCTTGCAAACTGCCAAATCCTCCCTGTGTTTTTGGAACTGTCTGTGTGTGTTAGATAATAATGGTGACCGAGAAAGGGACCCGCTGCCTGCAGAGGTCAACTTCATAAACCACACCCTCCTCCCAAAGCTCAAAGAGGTAAGCCAAAGCCAAAAAAGAGAAGGAAGGCAAAGTTCCCAGAAGGATCGAGGCAGACTCATGGCATGGGGCTTGCGGCCAGCATTTTACCTGGTACCAGTCAGGGGGCTGTGCTCAAACCACAGGCTGTCCTCCCCGCCTCAGTTTCCTCTTCCAAGGAGTGAGTCTGTCCACTGACCCAGGGGTGCGAATCAATACTAAAAGACAATGGAACATTGCCGGCATCACTGTTGCCATGGTTACCACTTTTTTTTTTTATGAGCCTGCCTTTCCAATTGGCTGAGGGCTTGTGCCAGGCACTGAGTCAGGTCCTTTTATACACAGTCTCTGTGATAGCCCTAGGAAGCGGGTATCGTTATGCTCATTCTAAAGATGAGAAAACAGAGGCGCGGGGAGCTAAGTCCGAACCTGATTTGACTCAGCCATAATCAGGCGTCCCTGGAGAAGCCGGAGGGATGGTGAGGCTTCTGTTTAGAGGTGACCTCGCCCGTGAAGCCACAGCAGAGCCACTCATAGCTGGGGCTGGTTAGTCCCAAGGCCACTACATTTTCTGCCAAATGCCAAGTGCGACGGAAGCAAATTTCCCAGCTTCCTGCTCACCGCCCTGCTCAAAGGGGCAGCTGCTTCTGGTTTCCCAGTTTTCTTCTTGCCTCTTTTCTCTTAAGACAAGAAAAGAGAAAGAAAAAAAGAAAGCCTCCAGGCGGCTCAAGCCAGTGCGAGGGAGCTGGCCAGTTCCTCCTGCTAGCAGGCAGGGGCGGAGAGGCAGGAAACTGTGCCAAAGGTCACTGTGTGCCTGGTCAACGTGTTCCAGCTTTGAAGTCAGAAAGCTGCCAGCGTCCAGTCAAGGAGAACACGGCAGGCTGCTCCACCTGCCAGCCTCCGACAAACTACAGCTGGGCCCGGCCTCCATCACAGCTGCTGTCTGCGCCCCGCTCCCCAGAGGCTCTTTCGCATCCCGAATGGTGGCGTCCGGAGGAGCCTGTGCCAGCAGCGGTGGCCGCAAGGCAGCCAACAGTCTCAAGAAGTGCCCGGGTACCTGACTCCCATAACTGGGCCCCCGGTGTCCCATGGGAGGAGTGAGCATCCCCCACAAGTCCCTATGCTCATGTCCTTCTCCCTCCCACACGTAAATGTCTCCTCCTTGGCTCAACCGCGCACCCCACACATGCTTATTCGGCATCCATTGTGTCCTGGGCCCAGCCAGGAGATGGTCACTGAGGAGGACAGTAAGTGGACAAGTCCATCGACAGTTAGCAGCTGTGGTGGGTGGTACCAAAGCAAGAGAACAGAGTGCCGTGGGAGAGGAGATCGGGAAGAACACCTGCAGCAGGGGAGCCCCTTTCACAGTAGTGGGAGGGGGGAAGGGAAAAGGTGGCATTAAAGGACCAGCAGGTGGCAGAGGATGAGAGAAAGAGGTCAGCTTGGGGATGAAGCAAGACGTTCTTCTAGAAAGCAGTGTCTGCCAAGGTCCCGAGGCAGGAAACACACCGGAATGTTTGAGGACCTGAAACCCCAGGACAGAATGTATTGATGTGAATCCTAGATTTGGCAATGGGACTTTGGGAATTTCCCTGAGGTCTCTAGGCCTCTGTTTTTCTCAGGTAGGAGCTACGAGAAGGCGGCATTTGAGCTGAGTCTGGGTAGAGCAGCGATGAAGATCTAGCCAGAAGACCCAGAGCTGTGAATCTTTAGCGGGTCGCTAGAATGCAACATGATCAAAGTCAAGGCTCTGGCACATACACAGCACAGTCTTGATGACCTCCATGGGTGGTAATGACAGTTTCAAGTCTCCAAGTTTCAGATACCTGGTCCCTCCTCTTCATGCCTCCCACCTTCCCTTTGATGGTCTGTAGGCGCACAGCTGGTGGAGGGTCCTTCCCATGCCAACTTCATTTCAGTGTGACCCTGGGCATGCAATTTCTTTTCCTGGTGTCTCGGCTATTGCCTGGGTCCAAAAGGATCAGTGCCAGGCTGGTGTAAGGACCTACTACACCAGGCTGCTGAAGGCATTGCATGAGCATCGCATGTGTGCTGCCTGGTGTACTGCTTTGTGCAGAATTTTTGTGGCTAGGCAATGTCAACTTGGCATTGATGCTAATCCGTGCATAGCAGAACGCCATGTTGCCTGGTCCTGCAGCATCCTCACAAGAGTAGAGATCTTGGGGGGCTTGGTTGTGGCTGCTGTGTCTGTCCATCTACCTGAGGGCCTTCCTCTTTTTCAGTGACCCCCCCCACACACACACACACAGAATAATACACAGCATATTAGTTTATGCCCCAGTTAAGCCATTGTGAGCCATGTATCAAGAGTAGGCATCTTCTCTGTTCCCAAGGGTTTCCAATGGCAGGATTTTCTAACATAGATCACCAAGCTTTTTTTTTGGCCATAGCCTTGAACCTCCAACCTCCAACCAGTTGGGTTTATGAACTGTCTGCAAAGCAGAGATCAGGTAGTTCTTACTGCATGAGGCAGATCTGCAGAATACACGAGAATATCCCTGGACAGTGCTCGCTGGGAGCTGGACAAACTATGAAATGGTCATGGTGATTTGTAGTTATCATCACCACCATCATCTTTAAGGAACCCCGGTGATGCAGTGGTTAAGTGACTGGTTGCTAACCAAAATGTTGGCGGTTTGAACCCACCAGTGACTCTGTGGGAGAAAGGGCTGGTGATCTTCCATAAAATTCACAACCCAGAAAATACCAGCAATCAGTTCTACTCTATGACAAAAGGGGTCACTATGAATGGGAATCTACTTGGTGATAACCAGCCACTACAGGAGTCATCATAGCCCTCCTGATAAACACCAAACTCTTCTCCCACCCCAATGTGGAGTTCCCAGGATGGTGCCCAAGGACATCTGCTATTTTAGGATCCTGTTTCTTCCATCTTTGCTGATGGCATTCAGCCCCCAGAGTACAGGGTTTAGCCATGGCCTGAGGCCATGTTTTGTCTCAGAAGGAATACAAGCTCCTATGTCAAGAGCAGACTTCTTCAAAACAAGACAAGCCCCAACAAGGTCACAGATTGGGAGGAAGGCGCCATTGCCTGTGGCAGTAGATAACAAACAGGGCTCTCACTCTTCAGCTGTGAGTCAAGGCCTGCCATCTTCTCAGGTCTGGCACAATGGGTCACATGGCTGCCCTGGTTTCAAGCTGGGAGAAGGTGCACTTGCTTCACACAACATCTGACATCAGCCTTTGTGACTTGCTCCCCAGCCCCTTCAGACCTCTCTGTATCAAGAAGCCATCGACCATTAACTCCTTGAGAACAGATTCAAGCCTCCAAGCAGCCACTACCTGTGCACCTCAAAAACAAGTCTCCTGTTTCCCTCCTAAGCCATCCTATCCTTCAACTCCTTGTTTCACTCAACAGACATGTTGGTATCACTTGGGGTATACCAGGCAGCGTGTTAGACTTGGGTCCACAGGTCTGTCGCAGCAGATAGAATGGACTATCTGTCCAGGGCTTGCACTCTAAGTAGAACATTTCCATAGAATGCTTTACTACAATGATAAAGGAGAAAAGAGAGAGCACAGTGGTGACCCCGAAGAATGGAAGAGGGCTTTGCGTTATGTGGGGTGGGTTCCAGCCAGAGTGAGAGAGAGGACCTGGGGTCTAATTAAGGGAAGAAATGGCTCATTCCCTTCCTTATGTCCCTAAGTCTTTCATCTCGCAATTATAGAATGGCCAATTTGTTTCTCAGCTGGCCCGCCTTCTCTAGACATGCCTCCATCCTGAGCATTCAGTGGACACCTATTTTAGAATATGAGACATGGGAGGCAGGTCTATTGGAGGAGATGTTTTCACTGTTAGGTGTCACCTAATCCATTTTGACTCACACAACAGAAGAACACACTGCCCTGACCTCAGCCATCCTCACAATGACTCCTATGTCTGAGCCCGTTGTGGCAGTCACAGTGTCCATCCATATCCTTGAGGGCCTTCCTCTTTTTCACTGGCCCTCTACTTTACCAAGCATGATGTCCTTCTTCATGTTCATCTCCTGGCAACATGTCCAAAGTATGTGAAAGGAAGTCTTGCCATTCTTGGCTCTACGGAGCATTTTGGCTGTACTCTTTCTGAGACAGTTGGAGGAGACAGAATCTGTTTTCTTTCCACCATCTTGCCTCTCAGGGGGCAAGGTTTCCATAGCTTCAAGCCATGTAGTCCAACTAAGGTAGAAAAGACTCACGTGCACTTACTGTGTTAAATTCTGGAGCAAAAAAACGAAGCACTTCTCAATCCTCAGTAAGCAAGAGTACCCACTCCAGATTTTTATGCTGTTGAGACCCCTGCAAGGTGCAAAACGTCATTTAGGGACCCTTTGCCACGAAACCCCCAGAACCAGGATGCCTATGAAAACAGCAGCTTTTGTGAATTGAAGAAATATGGAAGCCCTAAAGCCTCTCCCTGTGAATGGGACCCCTTTAGGGAAAGAGAGTTGGGCTATATGTTTGTTACACTAGTGAGATCACGGCAGTGTACGGTTGTTCTGCAGGGTGTCTTATAAAGAAAAGAATAGGCACAGAGTTAGGGACACACAGTAAGCACCTGCCAACAGCAAAGGAACACCCAGGATGGCTGGCCCACCAAAGCCGATAACTCTTGAGTTAATTCGGACTCATAGTGATACCATACAGGGTTTTCAAGACTAAATCAGTGGTTCTCAACCTTCCTAATACAGTTCCTTATGCTGTGGGGACCACCAACCATAAAATTATTTTCCTTGCTACTTCATGTTGCTACTGTTATGAATCCAGTGAACCTGGTGAAAGGGTCATTCTCCTCCCAAGGGGGTCTAGACCCACAGGGTGAGAACTGCTGTTTCAGAGGAAAGTGTTAGAGATGTGTCTTGAACAGAGCACTTCTTTCTTGTGGGTTGAGGCAGAATCAAGGAAGAGGGCATTCCAAGAAAAGAAAACAACAGAAACTCAAAGAAAGAACAAAGGAAAGTGGATGGTGCTTTTCAGGAAATTCCAGTTTGACAATTACCTAGATCCAGTGCCCAAGAGCGGAATGAGACTCATTTATTCAGCAAAGCAACCAGTTCTTCTGAAAACATCTCTCGGCCTTGGGACTGAAGTCTTATAGGCCTGGACCTGGATCAGCATGCTAATGCATGTTGCTATTGTTGCTGCTTGTCATCAAGCTGGATCTAACTCACCTTTTGTACAAAACACTGCCCGGTTCTTATAATTGTTACATTTGTTCCCTTTGTTGCCCCCACTTGCGGTAATCCATCTTGCGGTAGTTACATAATCTGTTGTCAACTTGAGACTAAGAGTGAAGGGGTGAAATTTAGCCTATCAATAAGGTCACATGTTGATGACTTTACTTGGAAGTGCTCAGGAGATAAATGGCCTGCTGGAGGTGGGACATAGACACACTCCCTGGGAGACATGCTTGTTGGGAAACACACCCTAGAGTCCTGGAGCTAAAGAAGCCTTGTGGAGACTCCTGCCAGCGCTGAGATGCCTCCTCTGCCACTGGACCCACAAGACTTTTCACCCACTGGCCTGTGATCTTCCTGCATTCTGCGTTATTGCATGTGTTTAATGAGTCTGAAGAGGACTTTATAGATTGGTATCAGGCAGATGGGCTAATATCAGACTTATGGACTTACAATCTGAACTGGGCTGGGATGTTTTCTCAATATTCAATTGCTCTTGTATATAAAGCTCTTCCTTATACACATATGAGTGCCTATGAATTTGTTTCTCTAGTCAATCCATACTAATATAATCATGTAGAGGACCTTCTTTTGGATTCTCTACTCTAACAAGCATGGTGTCCATTCTCCATACATTGATCTTTCCTGGTAACATGTTCAAAGTATCTGAAACAAAGTCTCACTGTACTCATTTCTAAGGTTTATTGTGCCATTAGTTCTTCCAATACAGAGGTGTTTGTTCACCTGTGTGCCTGTAATAACTTTCAATATTCTCAACCAATATCACAATTCAAATGCATCTGTTTCTTCTATGACCTTCCTTATTCATTGTCCAACTTCCACATAAGCTAAAGGCAGTTAAAAATGTCTCAAAGTGGGCTGAGCCCCGGTGGCGTAAATGGTTCAGTGCAGGACTGCGGCCCGCAGACTTGGCAGTTCAAATCCAGCGGTGGCTCTCAGGAGCAGCGCTGGGTAGCTCCCAGGACCATCAGAGGGCAGTGATGTCCACCCCACCCCCCCCAAAAAAATGTCTCACAGTGACACCTTTGCTCTTCAACACTTTAAAGAGGACTTGCACAGCAAAATTGCCCAATGTTAATATGTTCTTTGATTTCTTGACTACTGCTCTCATGAATATTATCGTGCATCCAGATAACATTAAATCTTTGATAAGTTCAGTCTTTTTCTGTATATCATGCTATTGTCCTTTGGTCCATGTGTGCAGCTTTTGGTTTACTTTACATTGAGTTATAACCTATACTAAAAGCTGTATTTTACTTCCACCAGATAATGCATAAAGTTCTCCTTGATTTCAGCAAGCTATCTTGTGTCTTCTGCAAATATCAGGTCGTTAATTAACTTTCCTTCAATCCTAGTGCTGGCTTCTTCTTCAAATAGTCCAATTTCTTGAACTATATACTTAGCATGCAAATTGAGTAAGTATGATCAAAGGATGTGACACTGATGTGCACCTTCTCTGATTTCCAGTCATGTAATATCCTCTGGCTTTAAAAATCAGGATAGTTGTGTATCGGGGTTGTATACTTTCGCCATACTTACTCAGTGTTTGGAGGATATCTATAAGTTTGTCAGTGACCAATTCCTCAGAAATGGATAGTCTATTTTGTCTTCATAGTTTGTTCTTAGTCTGGAAGTGCTGCTGAAGCCTGTTCAATTTGAGTGACTTTGCCAGTACTTGAAATACCAGTGACATCACTTCCAGCATGGCAGCAACACACAAGTCACCAGAGTATGACAAATGGAAAAGCAGTGATCAGGCAAAAGTGGTTTTAAGCGAAGGCATTCAACTATCTGGATCATGACAATCTATGGAAAGCCTTAAGAAGAATGGAAATTCCAAGACACTTCAATCTGCCTATGGGAAAACTGTACATAGATTGAGAGGCCAGTGTGCAAACAGTACAAGGAAATCCTGCATGATTTAAAATCAGGAAGGTGTGTATTGGGGTTGTATCTTCTCATCATACTTATTCAACCTATTTTCCAAGCAATCATAGAAGGTATATTGCAGGAAGAAGAATATGGCATTGTCAATATGTGGACAACAGAACCTTGCTTGTAGACAGTGAGAAGGACTTGAAGCACTTGCTGATGAAGAAATCTGATGCATAAGACTTCTTGGCAGTGTTGAAGCCAGGATGCTACATTTTGGACAAAGGTGCACCTGACTCAAGTCATGGCATCTTCAATTGTCTCATATTCATGTGAAAATTGGACATTGACTAAGAAGTACATCATGCTTCATAAAGTCGAGGAGCAGCAAAAAAGAGGAAGGTTGGGCATGGATATAGTGGAGATGCAAAACCCACCCGTAAGATAATTGGACAGTTCCTCTCAGAAGGGTCACAAAGAAGGAATGATAAACCCAGAGTGTAGTATAGTGTTGATGAACCACATAACTGTGCTCTAGTTTTTTAAATAGTCCCTCCCCTTATTATCATAGTTTTTATTTGTTTTTCCTCATTGATCATGTTAGGCTTGTGTATTTATGATCATTCAGTACATGAAAGCCAAGATAGATAACCCTTCAGAAAAAGTAACAGGAGTAGTGGTTCCCTGAGGGTACCACAAGAGAATGTGTGTGGGTTTGGGTGTGGGTGTGGCCTTGAGGGTGTTTCAGGGAGCAGATAGTGTTGATAACTCTATAACCTCACTCATTGGATTGGACAACAGAATTGTATGTGAATGGATATATTGAGTTGTGTAAGAATGTGTTAAAATTATTATAAGGCGGAAACGGTTAGTTGAGGGAAGGAGGCAATAAAGCAAAGCTAAAATCAAGGAGTTCAAGAAGGAAGAAAAATGTTTTGAAAGTGAGTGTGGTAGCAATTATACAATACCGTTTGATGTGATTGAACTATAGAATGCTATGATATCTGTAAGAGCTCCCAATAAAGTGATTAATAAAAGAGAGAAAACTACTCAACGAGATAGTGTCTGCAACAGTTGGCTCCAACATGAAAACAATTGTGAGGATGACACGGGAATGAGCAGCGAGGCTTCGTTCTGCCGAGCAGAGGGTCACTGTGAGGAAGATCCAACTCAGTGGTCCCGAACAACAAGAGTCTGCCCTTGTTCTCTTCGAATGACTGCTTCCTGGTCCATGCAGAGGTTTTACAACAGCACAATGGATTATTCTGGAATCGCCATGCTTCTCAATGTCTGTTATGATCCACAGAGTGACATGCTTTGCATCGTCAGTACAAGATAAATAAACGTCTTTATGGTACTCTCTGCTTTCAGCCAATATCCACGTGACATCAGTAATGATATCTCCTATCCCACGTCTTCTTCCCAATCCAGCTGGAATATCTAACAGCTCTTTGCCTATGTATTTCTGCAACTCTTTTTGAATTAAGCTCACCAAAAAATCTTACTTGGGGGTGATATTTATAGTATCATTCAAAAATATCCTCATTCTGTTGAGTCATCTTTCTTTGAAATGGGAACTACAGAGTCTGGGAACAAGATCAAGTTCACTCACTCTTCTGAACCTTGACTTGTCCTATTTGTTTTTATTTTCCCACAACGAGTTTCATTTTGTTGGCGACTTCATTCAGTCAACAAACATTTATTAAGCATTAGATGAATTTGGTGAGAAAGGCCTCTCGGTGAGCAAGGCCCTCTCTTATTGAGATTTTCATTTGGTTGGGAAGAGAGGCAATTTGCGACTGAAAACATAGAGTCAAGTTTTTAATACATGCTATTGTGGGGGTGGGTTGTGGGGGGGGGGAGAGAAGATAAAACAATGATTCCTGATAGCATCAGAGGGTGCTGTGTGAGTCAGGAGGCCAGGGAAGGGTTCTTGGATGAAGTAACATTTCAAAAAAGACTGGGATGATTGGAAAAGGTGAATTATGCATCCTTTGGGAGAAAAAGAGCAAGAATGTCTCGAGAAAAAGGTGCTGAGGTGGGAGAGTGCTGGGAATGTCCAGAGAATGGCCTAAAATCCAGGTGTGACTAGAGCTGGGGAAGAGTGGGGGAGACTAGCAAGATAGGAGGCCATGGTCATGGCCCACTGACCAGTGGATCCCACACACAGGGTTTGCACCCGTGGTGAGTACAATGAAAGGCACTGAAGAGCTTCAGACAGGGTGTGCCATACAAAGCAGGGGTGAGGCTGCTATAACTGGAATTACTTCACACTTGGAGGTAAAGAGAAACAGAACAGTAAGTACGGAAAAAAAACCAAGGAGCTCCAGATCAAAGAGCCAGCCAGACCTTGGAGTGGCACAGTCAGTGGCCCTGAGGTGTTTGAAGGAAACAAAGGAGGCAAATGGGGCTGCAAGGGGCAAATCAGGCAAAGGCTAATGGACCAGAAACCTGGGCAAGAACATTGGAACCCCACATTGGAAATGGCGCAAGTGTTTAGCCTAGGAAACAGCTCTTTCTTGGGTGGTCAACGATAACTTTAATGGGGAGCCAGTATAGGTGTTTGTGCAGGAAAGATGGCTTGCTTTCCTTCTCAGCATACTATGATCGTATCTTGAGAGAAAAAGAGTAATGATGTGGGATTAAGCGTGGGCTGGAGATTCAGGCAGACCTAGTTGGAATCCAGCCTCCCTTCTTACTGTGTTGTGGTAGGCAAGCACCTCCAGAGGGGTAAGACCAAAAGCACCCAGAAAGGCCTCAAGAGGCACCCCCTTTCCTATAAGGAGTTTTCTAGAAGAGGAGATGCACCATTACTCTATATATGAAAGTTTAATTGCGACACGGACAGATCCATGCGTGTACTCAGTGTGTCTACAGTGTGGGTGGCAGGAACAGAGGTGAGTAATGGCCCCAGAGCTTGTACAGCTGCAATGCCTAAAGCAACTATGACCATTCTCTTACAGAAGAAGCTTGTCCAGCTGAGCCCTGCTGGCGTAGTGGTTGTGTGTGGGACTGCAGCCTACAGGGTTGGCGGTTCAAATCCAGCAGTAGCTCTTCAGGAGCAAGGCTGAGCTTCTTACTCCAACCAGGGCAGTGATGACACCCCCCCCCCCCGAAGAAGTTTGTCCAGTACTTGTTCCAGAGTATGATGGAGTAAAATGTGATATTACAGCAGGGGCCTTCTGCAAAAAGACAGAGCATTGACAATAAAGGCAACTTCTTCGTGAACACATCACCAGTTAGGAGTGAGGGGGCAAGTTCACGGGTTTGGACAGTTTCTCTAGATTTTTGGAAAGAAAAAGAACTTCCTCCTGATGGAGAAGAAACGGCAAGTTTATGGGGACTTAAAGAGAGCTGGGATAGAAATGAGAAGATGAGAAAGAAGATATACATAACACGAAATGGCAGGAGAACCAGGAGAGAGAGAACAAACAGGTATGAGGAAGGCCACAAGAAACACAGTCTCAGGAGAAGGGATGTGTTTTTAAAACTACTGATAGACATAAGCGGATATCCAAACCTTCAAGGAAAAATGGAACCAACAAAATGCATAAAGCCTTTAATTAAGAGAGAAACACTTAAATATAGGGTTGAAAGATCATGGAATGTTCCCCTGAACTCATGGAAGCCCCTTGTATCTAATACATAAGGAGCCTTGATAGAGGGACCCTTGTTAACCAGAGACCTGGTAATTCAAATGTAACCACACTCCCATGGGAGAAAGACCAGGCAAGCTGCTTCCATTGAGGATTCAACCAAGAAAAAAACTAGAGGACAGTTCTATTCCATATACAGGAGATTACGAGGAGGTGGAAATGACTCCACAGAACACAACAGTATGAAATACCTATGCTATGTCGGATATAGAATACCTCCAGCCCCACCCCTTGACGGCTCCTCCCCCAGACTTTTTTTTAATCATTTAAGTGGGGATTCATACAACTCTTATCACAATCCATACATCCATCCATTGTATGTTAAGCATATTTGTACATTTTTTGCCCTCAGTATCCTCAAAACATTTGTTTTCTCCTTAAGCACTTGGCATCAGTTCCTCATTTTTCCCCTGCCTCCCTGCTCCGCCCCCCATGAACCCTTGATAATTTATAAATTATTGTTTTGTCATACCTACCACTGTTCAATGTCTCCCTTCACTCACTTCCCTATTATCTGTGCCCCTAGATGGAGGATATATGTAGATCCTTATAATCAGTTTCCCCTTTCTACCCACTTTCCCTCCACCCACCCGATATTGTCACTCTCATCACTGGTCAAAGGACCATCTATCCTGGATTCCCCATGTTTCCGGTGCCTATCTGTAGCAATGTACATCCTCTGGTCTAGCTGGATTTGTAAGGTAGAATTTCCTCCCTGAGACTCTGTCAGCCTATTAGAGAGACATCCTCAACCCCAAGAAAATGGCTTGAGTAGTCATGTCAGGAAGTCGTTTCTTATGCCACCCTGTCCTGAGATGGGTAACCAGGATGTATTGACCCAAGGGGTAACTGTGTTGACAGAGAACAAGACAAGATCAATGCAAAGTTTCCCTGGCAAAGTTTGCAGAACACTGAGGTAAATAAGAACATGTTTCCCACAGGCCTTTGTTTATGAGGCCTCCTGCCTAGCTGTCTCTTTCTGAACTTATAAAAGAGCTTTTAGGCCAATCCTCAGAGTTGCAAATATCACAAATGGAAGTAATAAGTTTCTTAAGGCAGACCCCCCTCCCCCAAACAGCTATTCTGTGTCTTTAAAGACCAGGAAGAGGGGCAATTATCCTAAAGAAGAAGGAAGGTCTTAGGAAAATCACAGTTCCTTTTGAGAGGGAATACCCCAACCCAGGCCGCAGTCTGAGGACTCAACAGTAGACTAAGTGTTGACTGAGCCAGAAGAGCGGCCCCTGGAGAATGGAGAGAAAGAAAGGTAGATGGGAAAGTGGCCTTCTGTCTTCACCTCGTATGTTTCGGGGGCAGTTTTTGGCGACGCTCCTGGAGGGGAGGCTGATCATGGGCAAGAGATTCCATAAGCTCTCTCGACGATGACGACGATGACGACGACGACCTACATTTGACTAGAGGAATTCTGATCAGCTTTCAGTAGCTGGAGGAAGGCATGGTTCATGAGGACAAAGAGCAAACAGTGATGATAAAAACAAACACCTAATAATGGTGTTGTTCTGTACTGTGAAGTCCATTGGGACTCACAGTGAGTCAATGTAGAAGAGTGGATTTGCCCTACAGGATCTCCTAGGCCAGTGGCATTGTGGGTTAGAGGTTGATCTGCTATCCATAAGATCAGTAATCAGGAAGTACTGGCCCCTCCAAGGGAGAAAGAAAAGGCTTTCTACTCCCTAGGGATTTATGTCTGGTAAACCCACAGGAGTTGTTCTCTCACGTCGCTATGAGTCAAACAGAATGGATTCTCTGGCAAAGAGTTTAGTTTGGGGACCACTGAGTCACCAGGGCTCTTTAATAAACATTTGCTGGGTGCTTCATATGTGCCGCTGCAGATTGAACTTTGTCCACCCAACATACCCATTGCAAATCCTAAACAATCCCATTTGGGAGTGGATCCTCTTTGCTATGCTAATGAGGCCGAATTGGGGCAGAGGGTGTTCTGAGTCAAACTCCTTTGAAGATATGAGAGTGATTAAAGACAAGCTAGTGAACAGAGAGGAGGGTGGAAAGAGGACAAAACATGTGGGGATGGCCAATGAGGGACCTTCCTCCAAAGGGTGTGTGTGTGTATGTGAGAGAGAGAGAGAGAGATTTCCTAGAGTCAGTGCCTTGGCTTCTAGAATCAGGGTTTCTAGCCCCTTAATTGTGAGGAAAAAACACTTCAATTTGTTAAAGCTACTCCCTATGGTATTATGACAGCACAAGATAACAGCTGTGTGCCAGTGTGTGTATCTTTCCTTGTGGCTACATCGAGAGTGGAGCTTTATCTTTGGATCTCGGGTCTAGGGGCTTTGAGAGAAGAACTCTTCCAGACTTCTTGCCAGCAATCCTTGGCATTGTCAGCTTGGGCATTGTCTTCTTTTCACTGTGTGACTCTGTTTCCAAAGGTGCCCCCCCCCCTTTTTCATAAGAACCACTTGATCCAGTATGATCTCAGTAGCCTAGCTGATGATTCCTGCAAAGAAGACCCTTCTGCAAACAAGTTCATGTTCAGGAACACAGGGGCTACAATTTCAGCCTAACTGATTGGGGGAGACACAATTCCATCTATAACACACACACACACACACACACACACACACACTCGAACCAATGGGAAGAAGGTGTCGAGCTACATAAAAGTTTAAATAGTCACTATGTGATGCTCGTCTCACTCACTCACTCGTTGCCATACTGATTCCAACTGACAGGGATCCTGGATGTGAGATCCTGGGAGAGAAGCCCAGTAACTGATAGAAATAAAAGGTCAGACTATCACTCCCCACCCTCCTAGCCTCATCGATTTGTGCAGAACACCACACCCAACAATTTCAGAAGCCACAAGCATTCCATGTGTTAGAACGTTCTCCAAATGAGAATGGAAGCTCATCCATAAAGTAAGTATAAATCTAATTCTGAAGAACTAAAAATTATACAGAAATGCAAATTACCTATAATAGCCAAAGGCATTTTTTTCCCAAAGAAGAAAAAACTTGGGTAACTAAATATTGCCTGGTTTCAAGACATACTCTACAATTACAGCGACCAAATCATGTGGTATTGGCACCTTGACATAAGCAAATAGACCACATGGAGCTGAATAGAAAGTTCATTATCAGATTGGCACAATATGAGGAGGCTACAAAGAGTCTGTGGGAAAATCCCATTATCTTTTCATCCATTTGCCCATGAGCTTTCTGAAGCCCGTTGGTACGGCCATCTGTTTTTGACAAAGGCACCAAGGCAATTTGATGGGAAAAGGGAAGTCGTTTCAATAAATGATACTGGAATAATAAGAAACCCTGATCACTTGAGACCATCAGGCTAAGTTCCACCCCTGGGGCCCTGGAGGAAAGGGGAATGCTGTCCCTGTGGGTTTCCAAGACTGTCCATCTTTGATGGCAGCAGAGAGCCTCTTCTTTCACCTGGAGAGGAATGGATTGACCCCCCAAGGTGTGTGCTACCAAACAAAAATCCCAAACTCACTGACATCCAGTCAATTCTGCCTCATAGCAGCCCTTATAGAAGAAGTCTTCTTGATGACATTGAAATATTCCGGAGATGTAAGGAATTTCTGAGACTGCAATTCTTTATAGGAATAGAAAGCCAAGTCTTACTCCCAAGGAGTGGTAGGTGGATTCAAAGTTCTGACCTAGTGGTTAGTGGGCCCTGCCTCCAGACCACTATGACTCTGTGCCACCGAAGCTCCTTAAGTCCCCTGTGGGGTGAGGTGAGGTGTTAACATCAACCTAGAGCTCACAGCCTATTCAAAAAGTAAGCCAAGCTGGATCAGAGGCCTCCAGGCCAATCCCAAACTACAGAACTTTGAGACAATATCAAATCAATAAGCCTATGTGATATCTGAGCAGACAAAGGATTCTTTAGGACAAAAACAAAACAAAAAAACTTTGAGGTATTTACTAAAAAGTTAATCAATGACACGTTATCCAAATTTAGGACTTTTTAAAAATGTATTGTACCAATTTATTTATTTTTAATTTATTTTTTTAATTAACTAGGACTTAATACATATACCATACCATGCCGTAGTTCAATCACATCCATTAGAATTGTAGAATTGCTACCACAGTTTCCAAACAATCTTTTTCTACCAGGACTCCTTGACATCCTCTTCCTTTGACCCCACTACTACTGTGCCCCACCCCCCAACCCTTTATGCTAATTTCTTTCTCAATAGATTCATCAACCCTGGGCTTCCTATATGGAAAATGAATTCAGAACTTTTGTTCAGCCCAAAATATACTAAGAAAATGAAGACTACACCACAGAATGAAGAATATATTCATAAAATGTACATTTTTCTTTCAAAGGAATTGTGTCTGGAACCCAAAAAGAACTCCCTCAATTCAACACAGGGGTCCTCAAACTATGGCCCCCAGGTCACATGCAGCCCACCCAGGACATTTAGCTGGGTGTTTTTGCCACCACTACCTGTCCTGCTTAACAACCGACTCATCCTGGGCCTGCAGTGAATTTGTTTACCTTTTTTTTTTTTTAACTATAGTCCGGCCCTCCAAGGGTCTGAGGGACAGTGAACTGGGCCCCTGTTTAAAAAGTTTGAGGACCCCTGAATAAGACAGCAGCCCAATAAAAAGAAAGTGGGGAAGGAAGGAGGCAAACATTTGAGCAGACTTGTCATAGCAGATGGTATGGTAGCTAAATGGCCGAAAGTACAGAATGCAAAATATATGTGTGTGTTCAACATAAAGAAATGCTAATTAAAACGACCGCCTCTTTATACACTCTTTAGGATATCCAATCTCTTTTACAACTGGCCATACCAACAAGTAAAGCTTGCATGTACTCGTGGTAAGGTCATGCACTAGTGGGTGTACTTTGATATAAACAACTTGGGAAGTGCCTTACAAAGTGGAGCATGCATCTCCCAAATGATGCAACCATTCCCAGTGGTGTTGATGCGAAGGAAATGAAGACTACAGCCTACACAAAAACTTGTACACAAATGCTCGTAACAGTTTTACGGGTAATCACCCCAGACTGGAAGCAATCCAGACATCTACCAGGAGGGTAGTGGATAAATAAAAGAGGTGTATCCATACAGGGGAGTGCTACTAGGTATAAAAAGGGCTATGCCAAAGATACAACAAAGAGAAATCAAAAGCGTGATGCCAAAGAGAAGACGACAGTCACATGGGGATGCATGGGAAATGATGGCATTTCCACACAGCTCTGGAAAATGGAAAGGATTCTAGAGAGACAGAAAACAGACCAGCAGGGTGGAGAGGTGGCTGCTAAGGATCCACGCTCACTTCAGGATGAAACAAAAGAAAGAAAAAACAAAACAAAATTCACTGACATCAAGTCAATGCCAACTCAGAGTGACCCTGTAAGAGAGGTTAGACCTGACCCTGTGAGTTTCCAACTGTAACTCTTTTTTGTGTGTGGGAGGTGGGGGGGGGGGCATCATTGTCCTCTGGTGGTGGGAGTAGGAGGCCCAGCCTTTGCGCCTATGGAGCCACTGCTGGAATTGAACCCCCATCCCAGTGGGCCGCAGTCCTGCGCACAACCACTACACCACAGGGGCTCAGCTCCAACTATAACTCTTTATAGGCTAGAAAGCCCTGTCTTTCTCCTGGGACGTGAGAAGAATGTTCTTGATGTCTGTGGAGTCATGGTTTGGGGAGAAAACCTTATCGCACAGTGGTTAAGCAACTTGGTTGGTAATCGGAAGGCCAATGGTTCAAACCCAGTAGTTTCTCCTGGAGATGAAGTTGAGGCAGTTCTCCACTATGGAGATCACATCCCTGATATCCATGGGGTGTAACAGAGTTGTTCTACTCTGTTCCATGGGGTCCAATGGGTTGTTCTCTTCTATCAGTCAGAACTGTCAGGGTGACATTGTGAAAGCACACCACTGTTCATGAAGAGTGCATCAAGAAAGATGATTTTTGCAAAGAAAACTTACTGGAACAGGGTGCTGGGGTGGCATGTGCTTCTTGGTGTGCTGCGGGTTCTTTCTGTCCCCAAAGATTGCCTACATTGTGTGCGTGAGGCCAGTCTTCTTTTCCTTTCACAGAGACTTGGAGCTTTTTAAAGTCTCTTCCTTTGCTATATTGAGTTGAATGAATGAAGTCACTTGTCTGGAGTGATCTATATCTGTTTTCCCTGTTCTTATGCCCTTTTCACCTTTCCTACCCGCTATGATATGATCTTCTGAAATACTGCTGATGTGGTGACAGCATTAGGTTGAATTATAGCATTCGTCCTTACTAGTGTGGAGTAGTAGTTGTAGGTCGGGAGATATTATATAAAGATCGCTTATGCTGAGGGGCAGAGGAAGGGAAAAGAACTGGCCCACTCCCTGTGAACTTGGGTCTATCCCTGGGAGGGACTTTGCCTGAGGAATCTTCCCTGAGGGCTCACCGCAAATGGACAGGGACTTACAGAGTAGCCACTGCTTTCTGTAGGGGGGGCCCTGTGGATTTGGGAGTCAACGCTCACTACAGCAACATCACTGAGGTTGGTGTTCAGCTACACAATACTGCCTGGTATCCCTCCCACCCCCTCCACTGGACCAGACCACCCAGCACCCTGGCTAATGTTGACTATGCACTTGAAGTCTAGAATACTAGGAGCAGGCCTCTCAACAGGTTCGTGGGAAAGTCCCATTTTCCCACAAGCTTTTTGAAGCCCCCTGCATGTGGTAAACATAGTTGTAAATGGATTAGATAGTTCGTTGATTACATGAAAGCTACAACACAGTTGCTTTATAAAATCTTCCCACCTTGAATGAATTAGTTGCCACATTCTTAATAACCAAGAGGAAGCCTTTTTTAAAGTGTTTTCCCTTTAATTATTTCACCCACAAAAAAGCTGCCGATAGAGGTTCAGAGAGGCTAATTCACATGATAAAAGTTGGCAAACCCAGCAACTCCAAGAACACCAGCAGCAACGGAAACAACAGCACGTGCTTGTAGTGACTACAAACAAGCCACGTGACTAGAAGCATCATTGTCATTGGGTAATGCCAACAGCTTTGACCAGGGCTCCTTAGAAGGTTCAAAAAGGAAATCCACATTGAATGGTCATCTTGAAGGGCTCTTGATACACATGAGATGGGCTTATAAAAATTAAAAATTGCATTTGTCGTTATATCGATTGGAATGCTTTTTTTGTTTTAAGAAAAACATTCTTTAGAACTCATTCTACTCTTTAGGAATAACTTCTACTGAAACATGGCATTAAAATTTTCTAGCATTTTGACGCCACCTTCTCTGACAGTGTCACCTGGTGTAGTCCTTACCCTTTAGGACCCTGTAACAAGGCCACTGGCTACGTGTGAAAGCTCAGTGCAGCCTCTTTCCTGCCTGAGAGCCTGTGTGAGCCATAACCCCATGTCTCTACGCCCATGATGTGGAAGGCAAGATATGCTGGACTTCTGAACCGTCTGTCCTAAAGCAGCGTGTGTGAAGACATGTGTTTTACGCATACACATTGTACAGATTCCCTTACTAAGACAGATGGTGCCTTCCACCTGAGGAAGTGGGGCCTTTGTGTGGTGTGCTCCCTTAGGATCTAGGATGAGGGCCAGTGCATGGTGGTTATTACTAGTCAATGCTGCCTTATGATATGCCCTGTCTAGTCCTGCTCCTTCCCAACACAGTGCATCTCCTCACACCACTGCTGCGGCCCCTGTGTAGCTGGACTGCCTCCCAGTCTAGGAGACGCATCTTCCAACACTCCCCTAGACAACATGTTATTGTGGTCCATGAGGTTGTCATGGGCTGAGTTCTAGAAGTAGATCAGCCTTTCTCTTCGACCTGGAAGTTTCATCTAGAAGCCCTCCTGAAAGCAGTGTCACAAATGGGTGACCCTGCTGGCATTTCAAATCTCAGGGACACAGCCTCCAGCATCTTAGAGATACACCAGGCAGTGAGACATGACAAACTTGACAGGTGGGTGTTGGCAATCCGAGGCAGGTACTTAACGAACCTTGTCTGGACAAAGACTGGCATGAGCAAGTGAGTGAATGAATGAATGAATGAATGAGCCAGAACTAAGTCAGGGATACCAATTTTCCACCCTGCTTTCTTTTTCTCTCACTTTCAAGGAAATGCATGACCAGTCCCTCCAAGACTTGGACCCTGGGCCAACACTCTGGGCACATACTCCTCCTCCCAGTCACAACAACTGGGTTTGGCTGAGTGGGACAGGAAATGACCCATCACCACAGTCCCTGGCCCTGGCGCTGGAAGGCCAGCTTCTGTGCAGAGTAAACAAAGGGAACCACAGGAATGTGAGGCAGAAGCATGTTCTAATGATTTTTTTAATGTTTTTTATTCAATGAAACAATAGAGCTTGCCTCTCAGTTAATCTTTGATAAGTGTAACATATTTACCCTTTGATAAGGGTGACACACTCAACTTCCATTTGGTCAGCTTGATCTTGCTGCCACACCCACCCATTCTGGGAAAGCCCAAATAAGGAATCAGAGGATGGTAATCTCCTCATATTGGAGGGAACCTGATGAAGAGATGAATTCTTTGTCCAAAAAATGATTGTCGGTACAACATTTGGCCCCATAAGGAGAGAGATGGAGAGCACCATGATCAGGGGCAAAGATGGTGTGATTGGGGACAGCCGCTCCCATTCACAGGTAAATAGGTTAGGGTCAGAAAGGCAAGGTCTGCTGGCTTAGAATGAACAGTTAGGAACTGTCCCTACCTCTCCGGACACTTCATTCACTGTAGTTTTCATAGCTTAGCAGCTATTTTCATCTTCGGAAGCAGTCAGAAGATTTCATCTATCTATCTATCCATCTATCAGTCTATCTATCCATCCAACAATAACAATCCACCCATCCATTCTCCCTCCCTCCAATTTCCTCACCTCTCTTCTGACTGCTTCTGAAGATCAAAATATGTACATTTCTCAATGTTTTATCAATGATTTTTGATGGCACTGCAGCTAAAGTGCTCAACAGCTAACCAAAAGATCAGAGATTTTAATCCACCAGTTGTTTCAAGAAAGAAAGATGAAGCAGTATAGTCCTGGAAAGATATACAACATTAGCAATTTTGAGATATGTCTGTCCTATCGTATAAAGCTGCTAGGAAGTGAAATCTGCTGAAAGGTTATAGATGGTTGCTTTTGCTTTATTTTGAAGATCACTCCATATAGAGTTTCCTCATTCTTTTATACAGCTATTATTATTTCTATGTATGAATGATGCACGCTTATATATAGTGCCCTAGGATGCTATCCCTAATCTGGGGTGTGTCTGACTTTTGCTACCAGGGTCACATAGGACTTGAACTGGAGGTTCAGGAGATGACTTTGCCGAAGGTCACTCAGCTACCAAGTGCTCTGACAAGGATGGTTACTAAAGTTGTCTGACTCCAAACACCTATGCTCACACCTGGGCTCCCATCACAGGTCTGGGAAACGTGGGCCTTTAGGCTCATCTGGGATCTGGGGCAGGGACTAGAGCTGTAGCAGAATCACTCTTAGTTCACAGTCAAGCTTTGAACTGGTTCAATTCCATTTGACCCCTGCTGAGACAGGCTCAATCAGCATCTAAATTTGAGCTAGATTCCCAAGGTGATCTATAAAATTCACCTAGAGATCGTATTAAAGTCTAGACTCGGATACTGACTCTCTGGGCTAGATATGCTAATTCTCTGCAGATAGTTGAATCAGAGTGAATGAGGTGGGAGACCTGTGGCATGGATCCCATCTAGTCTGGGTCTTTAAGGCTGTGTGCTGACCTGCTGAACCTGGTGGGCCTTCATGGAATGTCACACAGCCTAGCACCCTCATGTCTGTACTGATCCTCAAAATTCAGAAGGTGCAGGCCTTCTGTGCTCCACATATAATCCTTACAAGCTCCAAGAAGCCCTATAGTGCCACAGTTAACAATCATCTGCTAACCGAAAGGTTGGCAGTTCAAGCCCCTCACCGGGTATTCTGCAGGAGACAGTCCCAGCTCTCTGCTCCACTACGTGATTCAGTTCTGCCCTGTCACATGGAGTCTCTATGAGTGGGGACCCACTCAACAGCCACCCACGATGACCATGAGTTAACTCAATCCCTGCAATGCAAGATCAACCAGTGGATGGGCTGCCTCCCACCCAGACTTCAACAGAGGCCTTTACACTCCAATTCCCTTACTAACTCTGCAGTGAGATGCTGCAATAAGCAGAGTTCAGTCCACCTTCTTTGGTCTTTCTTTCTCCTTTCGCTCTGCAATAATTACTTCAAAGGGACAATATTTGAAAAATAATGACACTCAGTTACCCTGCTTTTCATTCTTGGTGTGGGTCTCCCTCTCGAGTCCCAGGGAGTCTGAGCAAGAACATGACCACCTTTGATTTGTTCCGGACCCCAGTTCTGGGATCCATATGCCCTGGTGCAGAAGGCTGGGCCTGCATCTCATAGTAACAAGGTTGTGCTAATTAGCAGTTTTTGAGTCTGCATATGGAGAGAGAATGCAAATGAATGCAAAGCAGTATGCAAATGAACTCCATCTTGGCTCTCCAAAAGAGGAGGCTGTTCCACTGAAGTCAATGACAATGTATATTACTAGTGCATCGAGCTAAGGCTCTTTTTTGGTCTTTGTACAAGGGGCAAGCTTGTGGATTTTTCTTGTCCTGTTTTCCTGGAATGATAGTGAGTTCATATGTAGTCCCAAGTTTATGAACCTTGACGAGAAGGCCATTGGCCTTACCACCATGTTGTCTTCTAAAGAGGCTCGCAGGCAAAGGGTTTGCTGGAGAAACAGCCCAGGCTGGATGGGGAGTTGAACCTTGCCTGATCGTGGCCTCAAGTCTTGCTCTTTGATAAGGGAAACTCCTTCATGTGAGCCTCACTCTCCTCAACTGTAAAATGGGCTCGATTAACCGTACCATGGACCCATGAGGGCAACGAAACAAGACCATGTTGAAAGACATCTGATACAGAGTGCCGTTAGGAGTCGGCATCCACTCAGTGGCAGTGAGCTTGGGTTGTGTGTGATTTAGAAGAAGCCCTGGAGATGTGGGAGTTA
This sequence comes from Nesogale talazaci, assembly GCA_004026705.1. Lineage (NCBI taxonomy): Eukaryota > Metazoa > Chordata > Mammalia > Afrosoricida > Tenrecidae > Nesogale > Nesogale talazaci. The sequence continues at coordinate 34,889 of PVJH01006292.1, forward strand.
CATGTTGGGCTGAGACCCACATAATTAGCAGCAGCTCAAGCGACCAGCAGCTCTGCAGGAGAGACTGTGCTTTCTACTCCATCAACAGTTAGTCTTGGAAAGCCCACAGGGCGTCACTCTCAGCGGCAGTAAGAGGTGGTCGTAGCAGTCATGCACTGAGCTGCCATCATCAAGCCTGCAGTTGCTCCTTGGGAGAAAGATGGGGCCTTCCAGTCCCATGAAGAGACATCATCTCAGAAACTCAGAGGGACAGCTCAAAGCCTGCTTTCAAGGATGGCCAAGAGTCACCATGGACTCAATGGCAGTAAGTTTGGCTGGTTATAGACGTGTTCAATAACTGTCCGTCTTCTTCTCCACCCTCATTTCTTCCCCTTTGAGGTGCTCAAGTGGAAAATGGAGGAATGGGGCTTTGAGGAAGATTTGTTTCCTAACCTTGCTTTGCCCCACAGTGCTTGGCATCCTGTGTTATGCGAGAACAACACTCAGGGAACACCAGGAACTAGGACCCTTAGGGGGGCGGTTCTCAACCTGTGAGTCACAACCCCCTTTGGGTCACCTAAAACCATCAGAAAACACATATTACTGGTGGTCTTAGGAACCAAGACACCACTCCTCTATCCGTCTCCAGGGCGTCCGCCCACATGCAGATATGCCCACTCACAAGTACCGGGTGTGAAGACTGTTACCCATGCTACACCTTGCTCCAAGACAAAATTTCATTTATTTGTCATTAGAAATAAATATTTCACAATATAGAATTATATATTGTTTTGTGATGAATCACTATGCTTCGATGATGCTCAATTTGGAACAATGAAAATACATCCTACATTTCAGATCTTTACATGATGATTCATAACAGTAGCAAAGTTACAGTTATGAAGTAGCAATGAAAAAACTTTTATGGTTGGGGGTCACCACCACATGAGGAACTGTATGAAAGGGTTGCGGCCTTAGGAAAGTTGAGAACCACTGCCTTGGGACCTCTTCAATTCCCTGGGTGCTACCAGTGGGTAGGCACTTGACCACCACCTCCCTCAAACTCACACAGAAGGGCCTCGGAAGACAAGCCTGCTGACATCATGCTTCCACCAATCACAAACTCGAAAGCCCTATGTTGCATTGCCCACTTCTGTTCTGGTGCCTGGAGGTGCCATGCTTTGGAACCAACTTGACAGAAACTAGTGGCAACATGAGGTCTCTTTGAAGTCCTGCCCCCAAATGAGGATATGGTGGTTCTACTCCCCCTGTGCAGCCTCTGAAGCTTCTGACCAAGCTTCATCCATCCTCCATCCACCCTCAACCTGGGGGAAGCCTCAGACTTCAAGACTCTGTACAAGCATCCCCTCATCCTGGAGGCCATTCATGTGCTCCAGGGTGGTGAGGGCTTCCCCTCTGTGCTTCCCAAACACACGGCAGAGCCCACGCTTCAGGCAAGGACCACTACTGAATCCTCTTTCTGCCCTTCACACATGGCCCAGGACCCGGCATGGGACAGTGGCATCATATCTCTGAAAGGAGGGAGGGATGGAGGAAGCAGAGAGGAGGAAAGAAAGGGAACAGCACCACTCAGGTCCACCACCTCCACTGACAGTCCACTCTGATTCTGCACATGTACCATACAAATGTGGTGCATTGAGTTTTCATGGCTGGGTTTGGGGCAGATCACCAGGCCTTTCTTCTGTGGGTCCTCTGAGTTGACCTGTAGCTTCAACCTTCCAGTTAACAACTGAGCACTTAACTCTGTGCCACCACATATTTAGCTGGGGCCAACTAAACACAGACATCCAATTGCTTACAGCAATCACTGTCAAAAAGCACACTTAACTGCTAGAAGTACACAGAAACTTGAGCCTTGGCGCCTGATGAGGCCACAATTATACACATTTGCTCTAATGCAGAGACTGTCCTCCTCAGTGGGTCGTGTGGGAACCAAACGGCTTCTGTCTTACCCATTGACTTCCCGAGATCAGCCTCATTCACTTGGTCCTGAACATTGGAACATGCTTACCATCAATTGAGGCTTGGCATTCTGTCCCTCCAACCAAAACCAAACTTACTGCCATTCATTCGATGCTGACTCATAGTGAGCCCCTGTGGGTTTCCAAAACTGTAGCTGTTTTCAGAAGTAGAAAGCCCCATCTTTCTACCATCTAACAGCTGGTGGGTTTGAACTACCAATCGCGCAGATCTTAGCCCAATGCATAACCACTTGGCCACTGGGGCTTCTACATTATGTCACTGGGACCTTCCAACTGGATGCAAAATAAACCAGCGGTTGCGGCTACTCGCCCATGAAGAAGAGCAAACACATACACAACCACACACACATAGACACAAGCTTAGGTGTGTACACAGGCCCGCCTCAGTGCTATTGATGTACAGGGGCAAGGTTGTGTGCACACACATGTGTGCAACCACTTACAGACAACAGACACATATTCAGAAATTAACTTTCAAATTTGCTCCAAATACCATGACCTGCTCTTGAGTGTTACTGATTCTTCTGAAACCACAGACACCAAAGTACAATGGCAGCCTCCCATGCCCGACCACTTCCCCGGGCCACCGTGATCCCATCCTGGGTCTGGGAGTCTACCAAGGGGCCTTGTGGCAGTGACCCTAAGGGCCTCCCTGAAAGGATCTGTTTACCACCCTGCCCAGCGTTTCTCAGGCTAGCTCCTGAAAAAGCTATTCCCACGTGATGGATAAAGAAACTGAAAGACAAGGGTGCCACTAGGACCACACGACTGTGTGGCCACCGACCTGGAACCGGACATGAGACCAGATTCCAGGGTCCTGGGCTAGGTGCCCTCCACTGCTGAGGGTTTCACCAAACAAGCTCCTGGGAAGAAAACAGCCCAACGATGTACAGTGACATTTCCCTGTCCTCTCCAGTGTCCTTCCTGGGGTGAGGGCAGAGCATCTTCGTGCCCTACTACAGGTGAGAGGATGGGGCAAGGGAGGAAGAAGATGAGGGGTAGAGGAAGGGCAGAAGGAAGGAAGGAAAAGGGAGCGGAGGGAGGCCAGGAAGACAATGGGAAAGGGAGGAGAAGAAAAGGAAAGGCAGACAAAAAGGAAGAACAGACGGGGAGGAGGCAGTGCAGCTGAGAGGGGAAAGTTGCTGCTGTGTGGAAGCCCCTCCCTGTCAGAGTACCTAGAACGGGGACTGGGCACAAGGGTCAAGAAGACCCTTGATGGATATCTGTGCCATGCACCTGGAGGGGCCACCCCATGGGGCATTGCCATGGGATGTTTCACAAGTCCTGTGCCCACGAAGGGCCGCATCTCTCCTCACAGCAGGCATTGCGAACAAGACTGCCAACCCTAGTGGTGGCAGCAGATCTCCGTGCAGAAGAAGCCGGGAGAGTAATCTTTAGCAGGTCTGCCCAAGCCCCTCTCCTCCTCTGGAGGCACCACAGGGCCAGGGGCGCAGCTCAGCCGGTCGCTGTCTTCAGCAGTGGGTCTGCTTTTGCTTTGCGTCTCAGGAAACCCCTGGCTGCAGCCTTCCAGCCATGCCCAACTGCATGCAGGGGCACTCGCTCTTCAAGAAAACATGATTGTGCTTTGGGCAACAGCCTGCCATTTCTCATCTCCAAAGCGAAGCTCCCTGGGGTTTGACTTCTCCCCCTTTGTTCTTGGGGGCTCCCATCCCCTCCCTTAAGCCTCTCCCCTCCTCCAGCTCTGACATTTTTGCCAACCCTGCGTGGCAGAGGCCATGGCACCATGGCCGCCATGGATTGATCTAAGGGCAGTATTGATTTCTCCTTGACATCTGCTCCAACCAAGCCACTGAGAATCAGCCCCTAAGGGTCTGGAGAGATGAAAGGAGTGAAATATAAATGGACATTTTTCCCCCTTTAGGGAAATAAAGACTACACATAAATTAGTGTTCAAACCCACATTCAGAAGCTTTTATTAGAGAAAATGATCAAATGCAAGCATTGTAACAGCAGGCATGGAACACGCAAAGCTGGAGGAATCAAAAAGCTTGCAAATGAGCCTAGATGTTCCAGACGAGGCAGGACCTTTGAAGTGTTGCTAGACAATCCAAAACAACAACAAGGAAAAATCAAACAACCTAGTACTCCGGATGCAGTCAACTCTCACTCATGGAGAGCCAACGGTGCAGGAGAGAACCTGACGAAGCATTGGTGGGACTGTCTGTCTTGATGGGGGCACACACCCTCATTATCATCCCCTGGAGAGGCTGGTGAATTTGAACCACTGACTTTATGTTTAGCCACCCAGTGCTTATCCCATGACACTACCAGCGCACCTTCCGGGACTCTGCAGATTTAATAGAAAGACAAGCAACATGAAACTTCAGTCTCTGAGCCACAAGTCCCGTGTCTGCAGTACAGCGTTAGTAAGACTCACCTTGTGGTTATCAGGCTAATGACTAATCCACTATGGCATCCAGGCTTCTATATTATGAAGAATACATGAGCCCCCAATTATGAAGCCACCTAGGAAAGTCTCTGGCTACCCAATAGTGTTCCAAATGAAATTATTTTTGCTTCCCTCAGGGAAGAAAACTGAATGCCCAGAAGATAAGCACAGCATTAGGCGTGACCACTCATGTTAGCAACAAAAAAAAAAGACATCCATACAAAAGATTCAGTGCATCTGATTTTTGTGTTACTCTAAAAGGCGACTGTCCACATGGTGTCTCGGAAGAGGTCACAAGGGTTAAACCCAGTCTTGGACCTTCCAATATTCAAGCACCTCTCTTCTGCAGTAAGGTCTGAATCCAAACCCCAGGCCCTGCTCTGGACAGCCCTGGAGCACTACCTTCCCACTCACCCACCTCCAGGGGTCCAAGAGGCAAACAACAAAACAAGGTTAGATTAAAAATAATAATAAAAAGAAGTCAGATTGATTTCTAGAGTCATCATTCAAATCAAGACAAAACTCAGCAGTCCAAGGAACCAGATAAGCTCAGAAGAACCTGGGGGACCTTTCTGGTCAAAGGTGCACACTCAGATCTCTAGACTTGTGGATCAAACGTTTGTCTGCGGCTCTTCATCTCTAAAATATTCACCTCACCTCACCCCGCCATCTATCTCTCCCTTCCCTCCTCTTTCCTTCCTCCTTTCGCTCATTCTCTCTCATCCATCCTACAACCACCGATTGCCAGACGTTGAGATAGACCTTGGCACTCCAGGGGAAGGTGAGACATATGATGTGGGTCAGTCGTTGAGAAGTCTTGGATGACCCTATGCATGGACCAAAGAATACGTGCATGGATGACATCCCTTGTATTTTCCAGAAGAGAGCCTCTCCGGTCATTTTAAACTGGGTCAAGCTGAACCAGGAGAAAGTCTTCGTGTACCCACTGGCCAAATCTAGAGAGTCTTATGAACAGTCTTCCTCCCAAAAGCCAAACCCTCTGTTGTCAAGTTGATTTCAATTTATCGTAGCTCTCCAGGGTTCTCAAGGCTGTGGTCTTTATGGAGCAGATTGCCTCCTTGCTATTCTCCCATACAGTGGTTGGTGAGTTCAAGCCACTGACTTTGCTAAGGTCCACACTTACGCAGGACTTTTAGGCGATATGAATGTGGAGAGAATTTTGTTTCCCTAGTCGTAGCAGAGTTGTCTCCTTTCACCCACTTATTCAACCTGGTGCGCTGATGGAATTTTATGGGAAACTGGACAATTTAAAGAAGACTGAAGTATTAGGATTGGAGGAGGCATCAGTAACAAACTTCAACATGCAGATAACAACCTTCAATATGCATCGTGAAGGCAAAGAGGACTGGAAGCCCTTGACTGATGAAAACCAGAGAGTGTAGCCTTCAGTTTCAGTTACTCAATGTAAAATGTAAACATAAATAAGAATCTTCATGACTGGATGGACAGATATCATATGAGAAGTGGAGGAAGGATGGAAGTTGCGAAGAATAGCCTTTTACTTGTATCCCCAATCAACTCTTAGGGAAGCAGCAGCCAAGAAATCAACTCACCTCCAGAACAGAGACGATCTGCTGCAAATGACCTCTTTCAAGGTCAAAGATGTCTCCTTGGGGGCCAAGGTGTGCCTGACCTAAGCCAGGGTACTCTCAATCACCTCATATGCATGAGGTGAAAGCTGAGCAATGTGTACAAAAGGACTGATGTGTTTTAATGATGGCGTTGGTGATGAGCATCGAAAATGCCACAGACATCCAGAAGAACAAACAAATGTGCCTTAGAAGAAGCATGGCCAGTGAATTGAGATGTTGTCTCCTGTACATTGGACATGTTATCATGCAGGACTGTTCCTAGAGAAGGAAGGAGGACATTGTGGTGGTTAGATTTTATGTCAACTTATACCTGGATGAAAAGTGTAAGAGCAAAGTCCACTCAATCAATCAGGTCACAGCCTGATGATGCTCTCTTGAGGGGGTAGCCTTTTAATATGAGAGACCATGGGGAGTTCTCTCTTCCTTACCCTCTGTCCTCCTTGCTTGGATTCCGTATCAGCCTCCAGGTGGGCTCCATGTACGCCACTGAACCTGGGAGTTGTCAGCACCCTGGAACGACCCCACTGACTTCGTCCCTACTAGCCTGTGATCTCCCTGTTTCCTACTTCTCCTTTCTGCCTCATTGGCCTGCAACTACATGAGTCAGAAGAAGACTTTGACTAGCATCAAACCCATGGCCTGACAGTGGTCTGGGCCAGGAGAGTTTCTTTATATAAAATGATTGACTCCTTGCTATAAAGCTCTGCCTTACACATATATGAATGTCACTTGTTTTGTTTCTCTAGACTACCCTACCAACCAAGCATCATGCCTGGTAAAGTAGAAGCTCAGTGACAAAGAAGCAGGAATCAATCCTAGGAATTGGCACAATGGTTGCAACAATGCTCTCAATCAAAAGCCACCTGGGAGGAGTGGGCAAGGTTCTACCACAATGAGGTGGAGCAACTTGACAGCACACTAGTCGAGGACACCTTGAGGGACTGCACGCAATGCACTGGGCCTTCAGGGCAAACTAGGACATGAGCCGCATTCACTTATTCACTCAACAAGCATTCTAGATGCTCCTGTGTGGCACTCATGATATAAGGAACCTAATAAATAAAAGGGCTTTTTATTTCTCTTCTTGGGTTATTCATAGAGACACAGAATAGTAAATGAACCTTCTAGGTGGGGCAGTAAAGACAATACGAATGGACAGGAAAATGTGGCAGAGTCTAAGTGACGAGTGGGAATAAGGTCAACAAATACTTTGCTATGAGAATAAATGGAAGGATGAATGGGTGAGAGAAGGCCCAGCCAGCATTAGGAACAGGAAGGACAAAAGCAGATAGGCCTCTGAGACCACCAAAAGTGTCAGAAGGGAAGTGACATGCAAGGTATGCTGGTGTGTACTGATGGCTGGAGGTAACAGCAAGGAACGTATTAATAACAAAATGAGATCAGACACTTTTTGAGTGAGCCCCATCTTTCTGGCACTGTCCAAAGGGTCTGGCATGCATCATTTCATCAACTATGCATAGTATTAGCCCCATTGTACAGAGGGCAAAGGGGAGGCAGCAAGCACTTCCTGACTCACAAGCATGACCTGAACCAATGTCTGAGTGTGTCTCTACCAGCACTCTCTGGGGATGGGTTTGCCCATCATAGGAAGACTTCTGTTCCCGATCACTTGGGTAACAAAGACACCAGGAAAGAATATCACAAAACTGTTGTCCTTGAAGATCTTACAATCCACAAAGACAACCAAGTGTGGGTGGAGGCTGTTAGGGTTTATACATTCAGTGGCAAGCACTGCTGACCCAGAGGTGTAGACAAAGGGTTCAGCTTCTGTCCATGATGAGAGAAAGAGAGAGTTATACAAATTTGATGAAGGCCCACTGCACTGGTTATCAACTGAGGTGGAGCGGACATTCCAGCAGATGACATTGCAGATGAAAAGATCTGCAGGTTAAGAACAGTAATGACGAAAAGCTTGTCCCAAACCCCTATTCCCACCTCAACTAATCATAGTGAGCTTGACACTGAGCAAATTATTTAACCTCTCCGACCCCCTATTCATAAGGTTTTCAATTTAAAATCGGTACTCACAGAAGCAGCAGTTAAGAGATAAAGTTTCTCAGGGGGTTGTGGCAAGGGGCTTTGGGAAGCTAATAACAATGAGGACAAGAAAGAAGCAAAGGTTCTGAAATTGATTGTGGTGATGACTGTACTGTTCTTCTGGGGGTGCCTGAACGATTCACTTGCATGAGATGTGGATGAGGTGCCAATCAAACTGTTGAACTAATAACAAATAAATAACATTAAATAAATAAACAAACAATTAATTTTTTTTTTTGGCATCACTGCTCTCCGGTGGTGAGAGTAGGAGGCCCAGCCCCACTGCTGGAATTGAACCTCCGTCCCAGTGGGCCGCAGTCCCGCGCACAACCACTACGCCACCAGGGCTCAACCCCACCAATAATTTTTTAAAAGGCAGATCAAACAACAAATGGCATTGGTTTGCTCTGTTGCACAAGATCTCTTTTAAGGGTTGAAGAATAAAGACGTCACTTTGAGAACGAAGTGCACCTTACCCAAGCCATAGCATTTATAATCACCTCATAGTCGTGTGAAACTGGGACATGGACTAAGGAAGACCGGAGAGGAATGGATGCATTTGAGCTACAGCAATGGCGAATGCTGAAAATACCACAACCTGCCAAAACAACAAACAGGTCTGTCTTAGAATAAGTCTAGCCAGAATGCTCCATGGGAGAGAGATTGTACGATTTCCCCTCACATGCTTTGAACATGTCATTAGAAAAGACCAGTCCCTGGAAAAGGCCCCCGGACTTGGTAAAGGAGAAGAGTGTGGGGAAAGAGGAGCCCCTTGAAACCGTACAATGGATTGACGCAGTGGCTGCCACAATAGGCTCGAAGGCAGTAACCATGGAGAGGGGGGTGTAGACTGGGCTGTGTGTGGTCCATAAGGTGATTCTGGGTCAGAACTGACTCTGATGGCAGGATCCACCAACAAGCACAACTCAGGCTCGCTGCTCCCCACACACACGCCCTATAGCCTCTTCTCGTCAGACTGTTCTGAGCTTCTGCCTGTAAGAATGGAGTGCCTGGCCTAGGCCCCGTATATGACCCCGGGGTAAAGTGCTGGCCCGTGGTGATGGCGAGCCGTCCGGAGAAGCTGGCTTATTCGGTGAGCAAGGATGTGCGTGGTCATGTGGGAGAATTCTCATCTTCCACGCAGGAGACCCAGTTCAGTTCCTGCCTGTGCTGCTACCACTCATCTGTCAGTGTGTTGTGCGGTGATCAGCAGGCTATCTCGGATAGACAGATAAGGGGGGAGGGGGAGGTCTGGTGCCAAATCTCTGAAATCCAGTCAGTGAAAGTGCTGGAGATCACAACAGTCGGATCCTCAGGGGGTTGTGCGAGTGGCAACAGACCCGTGCAGCATCCCATGTGCAGGTGCCCCATGCGGCCAGTCACTACTGATGAGAGCAGAGACCTCCCAGTGATCATGTTGATGGTTGGGGTCCCTGCTGCGCCTACTCTCACAAAACCTCCTAGGCTTCCGGGCCCACTGTCTCTGGGCCCTTTGTACTGGCTGGAAAGGAACGTGGGCTTCTGTGTGACAGTTGGGGCAGAACCCCAGTCTCCCTTCCAGCCCACCAGCCCCTTAGCTTGTACTGCCAGGCTTCCTCCCCAAGCAGTGCCTCTGGAGCGGGGCTGGCACAGGCTCCCTGGTCCCCTCATTGTAATTCTTGGCATGAAGCAGAGCTGCTAGCATCCTTGAAGGTCTGTAAAAATACCCGCCCTGTGTCTTTCATCAGAGCAGCTTAGAGCACCATGGCATCCTTCTAGAAGCTGTGCCCATGATGGACTGTGGAAGCCAGCTACTTCCTAGGATGGGCTGGTATATGCAAGGAGCAGCCTCGGTGTGAACTGGAATAACTCTGCCTGAGCCCTGGCCGGAGGCTCTGCACAAAGCAAGGCTGTCTGAGATCTTTCTGGTGTCTGAGAACGCTCTGGAACAGACACCAGGGGATCCACGTCCAGGCTCCATCACAGAGCAGCTGTGTGCTGGCAAACCCTCACGTGCACCTCTCCTGAATGAACTCTCCTCACAGGGGTCCTCCAGTCACTGCCTTCCAGTCCATTGTGACTGGTAAGGACCCCACAAGACAGAGCAGAAGGGTCCCTATGGGTTTCTGAGACTGCGGCTTTTTATAAGCATCAAAAGGCTCATCTTTCTTCCATGGAGCAAGGTGTGGTCTCTAACTGGTCTCCACTTCATAACCCAAAACACCAGCAGGACGCCTTTCATAGGACGGCTGGGAGGACTGAAAGGAATGGTGTACTTGTCAGATAGAGACTTGAGGAACCTCTAGACCAGCGGTTCTCAGATAGAGACTTGTCAGATAGAGACTTGAGAAACCTCTAGAGGAGTGGGTTGCGACCCCTTTGGGGGTTGAAAGGCCTTTTCACAGGTATCACTCAATTCATAACAGTAGCAAAATGACAGTGACAAAGTAGCAAAGAAAATAATGTGATGCTTGGGGAGGGGGGAGGGGATCACCACACATGAGGAATGGTATGAAAGGGTCACATCCTTAGGAAGGGCGAAAACCAATGCTCTAGACTCTGGCCCTTAACTATCCTTCAGGACTGGAGCAAAAACATACCCCCATTGGCTCCATTTTCAGCTACACAGTGGGTATGTGTAAGGAAACTATGTGCTCCAATGGCAACTGGGTTACAAACGGGGCTACAATCCAAAAGGTGAGCAGTGTGAATCCACCAAACACTGCAAGGGAAAATGATGAGGCGGTCTGATTTCAGGAAGATTTGCAGCATCAGAAATCCAAAGGAGCAGCAATTCCCTGTCTCGTGTGGTTGAGAAGAGTCGGGAAAGGCTTGATGGCAGCGAGCTTCAATTTAGAAGGGGAACAATGACATTGGGAGGTGCACCTCTCTTAGAATAATCAGTCATTGAGATCTAAAGAGCAGCATGTCATCCAGGACAACATTGCAACGGGCTTAGGAAAGAAGGAGGAACGGAAACAGGAAGCACAGGGAGGAAGCAGGAAGATGATGCACTGAAGTGCCTGCAATCCATCAGATGAAACAAAAGGATTGTGGGTTGTTGGATGGAAAACTGATCTTCTCTGTAAACTTCCCAACTTCCCATTTCTCTCTCTCTCTCTCTCTCTCTCTCTCTCTCTCTCTCTCTCTCTCTCTCTCTCTCTCTCACACACACACACACACACACACACACACGTCAAAGGGCAGGCTGGGTGGGTGGTGGAAGTGCAAGAGGAGGGGAAGATGGTGGAAGCAAAGATGGATGAGGCACTGGTAGAATTTTCCATGGTATAATTTTTGACCTCCATGCTGGAGACCCAGGTTCAATTCTTGGCCAACTCGTGTACAACGACTGCCCACCTGTCCATGGTGACTTTGATGGTGTCGTGATGCGGATCAGGCTTCAGTGGAAGCTTCTAGACTAAGATGGAATAGGAACAAAAATCTGGTCTTGCATTTTCAAAATTCAGACAAAGACGACCCTGTGGATGGCCACAGGGGGGGCCTGCTAGCAATCATGGGGGCTGTGCAGGATCAGGCAACACTTATCTCTTTTGCCAAGAGGTCACCATGAGTTGAGGGCCAATGCAGCAGCAGCTACAAAAGGCCCAGAATAAGAGAATGAATCTGCAGCACATACCTCTAGAAACGCCCTTGTGGCTAGATGAGGAACTTCTCATTTCCATAATAAGCAAAAACTGAAGTCCATAAAAATGTGCCTGACTTAGAACAGTGGTTCTCAACCTTCCTAATGCTGAGACCCTTTTATACAGTTCTTCATGTGGTGGTGACCCCTCAACCATAAAATCATTTTTGTTGCTACTGCAGATTGCTACTGTTATAAAACCAGGTGACCCCTGTGACAGGGGTCATGACCCACAGGTTGAGAACTGCTGACTTGGAAGCTTCGTGAAGAATTCAGATGGATAGGGGATAGGTGCTCAGCACCATCAGAATTGTAAATTACAACCACGAGTAGATACCATTGGCCACACACTCAAGTGGCTAACCTGAAAAAGATTGGAGGGCAGTTGGGACTCTTTCCACATGGAGGGGAGCAGGGAGCTAAATGGCACAGCCACATTGTAAAATAGTTTCAAAGTTCTAAGTATGAGCCACTGAATGGAGGACCCAGTCATTCTATCCCTCAGTATTTCCCCAAGACATACATTCATGAAAAGATCATATGGGACAGCACACAGCAGCCATATTCATCATACATACCCCCAAACTGGGAAACGGCCTTCATGGTCACACTGACGGGTGAGCACAAGCAGACTGTGGGAGAGCCATTCAATGGAAAACCAACGAGTCAAAAGCACTCAATCTCTAGCCAACTCAATCCGCTTCCCCCTGTGAATCAGCAGAGAGCAGAGTTTTCAAAGACTGACATTTCAGAAGGAGGCACCAGGCCCTTCTCCAGTGCTTCTAGGAGAACTTGAACTTCTATTCTGTCTGTTAACCTCTGCCATAAAGACCACACATATCTCCACTGGGAAAGACAAGCCATTGTTTCGGTTAGGCAGGACAAACTAGAACTGGGCTTACCCTATGGTGTAGTCCACTAAATATGCCGACAATGTCATGAAAACGTCTGGGGCACTGTCAGAATGATACAACAAACGTGACACAGACGTGAAGGGAGGACAAGCTCTCGGGAAGCGGCGCCAGGAGAGCGACTCACCTCCTGTGTGTAGTAACAGAGTTTACAATGAACACGCCTCGTTCTGGCAGTCCATCTCCCTGGAGATTCCTTTAACTTGTAGCACCACCTGGGCTCAGGGCCTGGCCCCCTACCCTTGGCTAAGTTGGGCTTCTTAAGATCTGGCCTCCTGGTTTATAAAAGGGGATGGGCAGCAGCACCTCTGTCACAGCCTTGGAAGGTCTGCGGACACTCACGTGCCATTTAGTGCATGCCCTGTCCAGTGCTGGACTCCGATTCACAACGAGTTAGTTCTCATTCATAGTGACACTTGAGGACAGGGTAGAACTGTCCCTGTGGGTTTTTGGAGACTGCAACTCTTTACAGGAATAGAAAGCCCAGTCTGGCTCCCTCAGAGCGGCTGGTGGTTTCAAAACTACTGACTTTTTGGTTAGCAGCCTAACAAATAATCACAACGCCACCAGCGTCCCTGTCCTGCAGTGTAAGCTGGCTGTGTAAATGTTAACTTAGGCAGCGCCCAAGGGCAGGCTGGCAACTGTCCCCACTGTGCACAGAGAGGTGAAGCAGCTTGCCCAAACTCACTCGATTTATCACTGGCTGGTGGGTGCACCGTGGGAGCCAAGGGTCTGCACACGGCGAGGCACCTGGGAAAGAAGCATGCTTCCTGGCATCATTTCATGGATCCCCATAAGAGACCCCTGAGGTCGACTTGGCATGCTGATTTGAGATTATGTTAGAGACGAGAAGGAAGCTCAGAAAGGTTAGGTGACTTTCCCATGGTCTTCCAGCAGTTCAGATGTCAGGAGAGGCCAGCATGGGGGTTGGGGACATAAGTCAGCCCCAGGACAGAGTTAGCCTCCTGCAGAAGATCCTGCAGAGCAGCCGTGGGGTGTCATTAGGAGAGTCCAGCCTAGGCGCTGACTTGGGTGCAGTTAAGAGGGTGGAGTTGGAGGTGTTTGTACGTCAGGAGGTCAGAATTCAAGATGACCAGAGCAGAATTGGAGCTCTAACCTGGGCCTGGTTCTGTGACTGAGGAAACTGAGGCAGGAGAATGGGCGTGGCTACTACCCCAACTGTCCCATAGCCAGAAAATACAGCCCTAGAAGGAAAGGGCATAGGATCCGTAAACCCCGTCAGCCGAAACTCCTATCGACGATCTGCTGGTTAATGGCACACTTGGGCAAAGCCTGCGTCCACGAGGCAAATTCCAAGGAGGGCTTTGTCTGCATATTAGGTTAGTTTCATTTGGATTGCCAAAGTCACAGAAAGGGGCACTAGCATTGGCGTCAGGAAGCCCTAAGTCTGAAAAATGGCTGTACTCTTCAGTGGCTGTGTGACCTTGGGCAAATTGCTCCTGGTCTCTGAGCCTCTGTTTCCTCATCACCACCACCAAAAAATAAAATTCAAAAAACACACGAAAAAAAGTCAGATTCACTACCACAGAGGTGATGCTGAGTCATCGCGAGCCCCTTGTGGATTTTGGCGCTTGGGACCGCTCTCGGGAGGGGAAGGCGCAACCTTCCTCCCAAGGAGCTGCTGGTGATTGCTGCTGGTTTGGAACTGTGGACCTTATTCATCACAGCGCCATGCACCACCTGGGCTCTAGCCGTCAGCGCCCCCCACCCCGCTCCCCGAAGTAACTGGCAGTGTATCGAGCTGACGCCCAGAGCGAAGGGCCTCGAGTTGCTGCCGAGAGAGGAGAGACGGAAAGGGACACTGCATCTCACCTCTGTCCGAGGACAAACCTGAGCGTCACACGGCAGAGGAGCCTGAGGCAGGATGCCAATTCTAGAAGCCCGGCCTGGGCTTATGGGTGCTTCTGCCTAACACCAAAGGAGGGGACACACAGGAGAACTGGGAGAAGGAGGTCTGGTATCCAGCCACTACTCAGGAGAAAGGCGATGGCGGCGTTTGGGGGGAAGCTGATCAGGCAAAGTGTTGGGGGGGGAGAGAACTTGAGCTTTTGGGGTTTCAAGACTATTGGAGTTCTCATTGGGCACGTGACAAAACTCCTTTTTGTTTTAGCAGGAATGCACCCTGGGCCGCACTTGGTCAGAAGTTCCCCCCAGCTCGGAAAGTCCGCAGAGTCTCAGTGTGCCCTACTGTCACCGATTTGAATGCCTGGGGAAACACCCAGGGCGTCCTTCTGAATTAGGGCCTTCTGACAGCAAGATGAGCTGGAGGTCCCCAAGGTTCTCCCCGTGGGGCACAGAGGGAGGGGCCGAGCAGCCTCGGGGCTGCAGCTGGGGGCTCTGACAGCAGACGCGTGCTGGGCGCTAAGTGCGCGGACCAGCCATGACGGGGGTGAGGAGAGTGTCCCTGGGGACTGTGCGGGAACGAGACAAGAACTAAAGAAAGCAGCTGGGGACTCAGCTTGTCTTTCCACAGACTGGTGAAGAAATGACTGTAGACCGTGCCAAACAGAAATGCACTCTCTCAGAGCTGAGGAGACTGGAGGGTCAGAAGCCAAGGGGCCAGGGCCAGCAGCCCTCTGCAGGCTCGAGAAGAAGGCCCTGCCTTGCCCCTGCCTCGCTTTCCGGGGATCCCCTGGCATCCTGGGTGTTCCGGGACTTGTTGATGCATCCCTCCAAGTTCCAGCGCCTCGTGCCATCTGCCAGTGCTGCGTCTATGTGGTGTTCGCTTCTGTAGGGTGACCCGTTTCGCCCTTCTCTTCTTATATGGCTTCGGGTAAGGGCCCAATTGAATCCAGTATGACTCCACCTTAACCTGATTGTATCTGCAAAGACCCTGTTGCCACGCAAGGCACATTCACAGCTCCAGGCTTGAAGGAGGCTTTCTGGGGAAACTGCTCTACCCATTCCAGGGAGCCAGGAGGGGGAGTCCACTGGCCAGCGGGGGCAGGAGAAGGCCAGGAGTTCCGCAGCACTGTGTGGGAGGGAAGAAAGGGAGGCCGTGGCCAAAGGGAAGCAGGTGCAGGGAGGGGCTGATGCTGGGGACTTGATTCATTCTGAGAGGGTGCTCAGTCTGTCAGGGAGTGAGGACACCCCACTCTGAGGATACCCAGCTTCCAAGGAGAAGCTGAACTGAGAAAAAAAGCCTTGTTGGGCAACAAAGGCTCTCTGCTTGTGTTAGTCCGGCTAGACTAGAGAAACAAATCCACAGACACTCACATGTGTATAAGATAGAAGTCTCTCTGAATACAAGAGAAATTGAACATTGGGGAAACATCCCAGCCCAGTCCAAGGTCATAAGTCTGATATTAGCCCATATGTCCGATACTCATCTATCAAGTCCTCTTCAGACACACAAAGTATGTACAATGACACCAGGACAATCACAGGCCAGTGGCTGCAGAGTCTTGTGTATCCAGTGGTGGTAGAAGCATCTCAGCACTAGCACGGACCTCTCTGTGGCTTCTCAAGCATCTCAGCAATGGCAGGAGTCTCTACATGGCTTTTCCAGCTTCAGAGGTCTGGTTTCATCAGGGTAAGCCCATGTGGCTTTTCCTCCAGGTATCTCATCAGGAGTCAGCCTTGGCTTGTCAGTAGAGCTGAGATTTCTCAGGATTCTCAGGAGAAAGCCATGTTCACACAGAGGTCTCATTGGCCATTTCCAATTTGACAGACTAGACTACACCCCTACACTCTTAATCCTCAAATGGATACCAGATTAGGTGACTGCCACCCTGTTCTGAAGATGCAAGGCTTTGGGCACCTGTCTGACTACACTGTTGCAGCTGAACAAGTCCTAGGGGACAGCCAAGGAACCAGGCATTTCCTCCACAACAAATATGAGGTGCATCCTAGACACACACACACACACACATGGAACACTAGTGGCCTAGTGGTTAAAGACTTGGCTATGACACAAGGGTTTAAACATTTGCGGAAAAGTGGGAGTAGAAGGTAATAGAATTCTCCATGAACCTCTGGAAGCCTCTCTCTCTCTAGATAACATCTCTATGTTGTCGTCCTCATCAGGTGCGCGCCAGTGAGTCAGTTCTCACTCGTGGCCATCTTCTGCACAGCAGAACAAGTGCTGCCTAGTCGTCTCCCTCACACCTGTTTAGACGCCTGAGCCTGGGTTGCCACCACTGTGCCCATCCGTCTTGTTGAGCAGCTTCCTCTTTTGGGGGGCCCTCCTACCTTCCCAAGCATGATGTCTTTCTCCAGGGCCTAGTTTCTCCTAAGCACCTGTCTATAAATACAAAGAGAGAGAAGAAACCCCCCAAATCAAAAAAGTTTGTGGTTGGAATGAAAGTTGATTTTTCCCCCCCAGGCAGGGAGTCCTTGACTTCAAGCAATTAGTTTACTACACAGGTATTTATCAAGCGCCGACTGTGCCCCTGCCATTGCTCTGAGCGGAGGGAAAAATGAGACTCCTTGCTGCGGTGGAGTTTACATGCTGGTGGGACAGGAGGAGGCAGACAGAGGCAAACTGCTGCAGAACGTGTTGGAAAGCACCATGCATAAGGCGAAGTGCCCTGGTGGCGTAGGAGGGTGGTGGGTTCCCTCCATGGTGGGCTGCTGACTGAAAGGGCAGCAGTTTGAAACCAGCGCTTCCTGTTCCCATAAACAGTGGCCATCTCGAACACCCATAGAAGCGATTCTATTTCCCGGATGTGTGGGAAGCATAGCATCGGCAGCGAGCTTGAAGGGTAGTGAAGTAAGTAAAGGGAGGGCGGGCAGCTGGGGCTGCCGTGGGAGAGAGGGAAGAGTTAACGGTGTGAGGTGATCAGGGAGATTCCAATGAAGTGTATGCGAAGGTGGGAAAGGATGAGGGACAGCAGCAGGAATCAAAGCAAAACCCAACCCACTACTATCCAGAGAGGGAACGGCAGGTGGAAAACAAGTCTGTGTCCATTTCCTAGGGCCCAGGAGTCGAACAGCAAAGCCCAGGTGACCATAAACAACAGATGCTTACCTCACAGTCTGAGCCGCTGGAAGTCTGAAATCCAGTGTTGGCCAGGCCACAGTACCGCTAAAAGAGTTTCGACTTCTTCCTTGATTCTTCTACAGGTGGCTGTCTCCACCCTTGAGTCCTTTGACTAGAAGTCACATCTCTCCAATCTCTGTCCATCATTGGACAGCCTTTGACCCCCTGGGTGGCTTCAAATGACCTTCCCGATCTGGACACTAGTCACTGGATTTTCAGCCCACCTCAATGCAGTGTGACCTCATTTTAACCAATCACTTCAACAAAGGTCCGAAGGAGGCCACGTTGCCAAGTTTCTGGAGCGCACAAATTGGGGGTAGGGCCGCTAGGAGAGACATGATTCAATCCCAAACAAAACCAGAGGCAGAAGAATGTTTAGAGTGCCTGAGAACTGGCCAGAAGACCAGAGGCAGCTGGGAAAGAATGATTGAGAAGGAAAGGGTAGGCTGTGAATCAAAGAGGCAGCAGGGCCTGATCACATGGACTTCATAGACCACTGCAAGGTCCATGGTTTTTAGCCCGAGTAGGGTCATGCTGTAGTATCCTGGATCGGTCACAAGAAAGTACCAGGTGGGGTCTCTTTCAAGAACAGATATGACGTGTTCCAGAGGATGAAAAGCTAAAATCAGGACATTGGGAAGGCTATGCTTTCTCTCAGTTGATTCTTTTGAGAGTCCTGACTCTCCCATTGTGTGTCAGAGACACTTTACCTGCAATCTCTCCTCCTTGCCATGTGGGTCTCTTTCCCCATCTGTTCTCCCCCTTTTATAAGGCACCACTCAGAAGGGATGAGGATGCAGAGCCCACTCTACTCCAATAAGACCCCATTTAACTTAACGAACACTAAGAGGAAAATTCTCTTTTCCCAAAAGGCTTTATTTCCTATGGAAAGTCCGTATGTTTTCCTAGGACACTCCCTCCAGGCTATCACGTGAAATGCATCTGATGGGTTTGAAGCAGAGAAGTGATGTGATCTGCCTTCCATTAGGAAGGATCCCTTTGGCTGGTGCTCTGAGATTCCACTGTAGAGGTGCAAGCACAGAGTCAGATTGACCGACAGAGGCAAGTACTGCTGTACACACCCTCCTGCAACAGCGGTGATCTACCAGCCCAGACTTGGTACACAGCAGACTGGATGGATGTGGGAGGGAGAGCGGGAGTCTACTTGCCAGTATATACTGTATGAGTTTGATGGAGGATATTCATATGTGTGCACTTACTTTCACTTAAAGCCTATCTGTGGAAGCGGTAGAGCACAGAGGGTACCAAGTTATGACTACTTCTTAGATATCACCAAATCCATTAAAGGAATGAATTGCTGGGTCTGAGAGGTCAAGAGTGTAGCTTGAGGGAACCTCAAGGTCAGTTGGCATAGCATAGCCCATGAAAACAATGTTCTACAGCCTACTTTGGTGAGCGGCAATGGGCATCTTCAAACCTCATGAGCAGCCTTTTAAGGTGCAGCTATTGGTCTCTCTATAATGTCACATAATAAATATCTTATTCCTGTGCTATTATATTCAAGATGTTCTAGTGTGTCTGGAAGTGTTCCTTTAAGGAAGGAAAGGTGATGAACACTTCAAACACATATGGAGACAATGAACTCCTGGACAACACCAAACCCCATTGGTGCCTGAGATGAGAACTAGAGATGCCAAACGACCATGACCAACTACTTGAAAAGGGTCACCTAAGAAAGTCCAACATTGATCAGGAGAAAACTGTGAAACGAGCTCAAAGTCATAAAAGAAACCAGGCTTCCTTGTTGGAGAGGCGGATGGACTCTCAAGGCGATGACCCTGAATGGCCCTTCAGGTCTGAAATGGAACTCATCCCCACATTAGAAGAACGACTGAAGGTCAAAAGGGCAGCATTTGCCCAGGAGCAGGGTTCAAAGAGTACGAGAGAAGGGGACTGGACTCAGTAGACAAGAGAAAGACACGTGCGGGATAGAGTTGGAGGAGATAAGGAGATGGCTGTGGATGAGACAACATGGGTAGAAATGGTTGAAGGGGAAACTGTGATCTGCTTTCTAAACCCTCACCTAATTCACAATAAAATGTGTTCTTGTTTAAAGACAGGGCATGCGTACTCCAGGCAAGAAATGATGGCGGTCATCGCAGTGCATGTGGAGAAGAGAACAAATTCTGAATACATTTTACAGAGGGCCTGAGTGTGAGAGAAGAGAGAGGAGTGGGGGCCACTGACAACATGGCATCATCTTTAGAGCACAAATAAAGAGGGCTGAGGTGAAGGTCAGGTGTTTGGGATGTCAAGTAGAAATCAAGTGCAGATGTGACCGAGGCAGCTGGGATACCCTGGGGAGAAGGAACATTTGGGAGATGTCCGTGTAAAATGATGTTTGCATCCATGGGACCCAGGAGCTCTCCGAAGAGCTGTCACCTTCATTCCTTCACTGCCATGGAGTTATTGACCACACATACAGACCCTGTTGGCCAGCAGTGTTCAACTTGCAGGTCACAATCCCTTTGGGGGTTGAACACCAGATTCATAACAGTAGCAAAATTACACTTATGAGATAGCAATAAAAATAATTTTATAGGGCTGAGCCCCGGTGGCATAGTGGTTGTGTGGGACTGCGGCCCACTGGGTTGGCAGTTCAAATCCAGCAGCAGCTCTCCAGGAGGGAGACTGGGCCTCATACTCCCACCAGAGGGCAGTGATGTCCCCCCCAAAAAAATAATTTTATGCGGGGGAGGGGTCAATACCTCATGAGGAACTGTATTAAAGGGCTGCAGCACTAGGAAGGTTGAGAATCACTGCTCTGGGACAAGGCAGAACTGCCCCTGTGAGTTTCTAAGACTCTTGACAAGGGGAGAAGAAAGCTCCATCTTTCTCCCACAGAGCGGCTGGTGGTTTCACACAGCTGATCTTGCAGTTAGCAAACCCACAGAGCTGTAGGTGCATAGAAAAGACAGCCAATGTTCAGACCCACGAGTCAAATTCTGGGGCTCTCATCAGGCCAGGGGGTGAGGAGAAATAATGAGAGGTTTGAGATGGGAGGTCAGGGAGAGCGAGGGTCCCCCAAAGGCAAATGAGGAGCCTGTCCCCAGGAAGACAAGTGATGAAACCCATCAAAGGCTGAGAACACTCTGGGAAGAACCGTTGGAAAAAGCAATCACATTTTAGAAATGAGAAAAGGAGTCTCTTGACATTTTTTGTATCTATCTTCTGTACTGAAATGGAGCCCAGAAGGCTAACAGAGCCCTGCAGAGTGGCTGGTGGCTGCCAACTGCTAACCTTCTGAATTGCAGTCCAAAGCATAGCCACTGCTCCATCAGGTTCCCTACACTCCACACTCTAGCCAGCAGGGAAAAGGGAGGATGTTCTTTTCCTCTTATTCCTTAAGGATGCTTTAAAGATCACTCTCAGTGCATATCTTTCATCAGTGAGAAGCATGGCCACCTATAACATCAAAGGAGGCTGGGACATTTCATCTTTATTCTTGGCAGCAAAACTCTGGGTTTCTCTTGCTAAAAGATGAACCCTGCATAGGCAGCATTCTGGCCCAGCAGTCCAGCGAGCCTTTTCCCAGGGTCACTCAGCAAAGTCTCCCAGAGAGCTGGCTAAAACCCCAAGGACTAGAGGAACAAAGTGGTACTTGAATCTGCAGATGGCAAGAGTCTGTTTCTTTCCTGATACCTTGATCAAGCTGTGAGTTCCACACTGTCTCTGAAGCCTTGTGAAAGAGAGAGAGAGAGAAAGGAAGGAAGGAAGGAAGGAAGGAAAGAAAGAAAGAAAGAAAGAAAGAAAGAAAGAAAGAAAGAAAGAAAGAAAGAAAGAAAAGGAGAGAGAAAGAGAAAGGTACAGAGAACAAGCTGCTCTTGGACCATGGGTCAGGTGTGTGGGGACTTCTCCCAGGACCAGCAAGTCAAGATTGTGGAAACAACTGCTCTGAAGTTCCAGAACCTTCCGTGAGAGGGCTGGCCACCTCCTTATGCATGTCTGGACTGAGCCTGACAGAAAGTTAGGGGACAGTGAGGCTGCATGTGTCCAAACCCACTGGTGGGGCCCGGGCGACAGCTCCAGGGAGCAGCATCTGTGGGAAACCTGGAAAGAACACATAGACCTTCCAGAGATGCCCCCAAGGTAGTCAGCGTGAGTTGGGCATTGCTGAGAAAACTATCCCAGGATGACAAAGCAGGGTGTTTGGAGATGACAAAGCAAACGCCTGAGACCAGCTGACTACACTCTCATGTGCCGGAGAACTGTGCCCCCAGGGTTTCCAAGGTCACATTTTTGGAAAGTGATCAGCAGATAGCTCTTCCCAGGTTCCTCTGCTTCGACTTGGACACTCGCCTGTAGTTCGCACCAACCGGGCAGTGCAAAGGTGTAGGCGGTGAGATTCAGTCCAAGCCTCATGTAAGAGGACCATGGAGGCAACAGATGAAGGCAGTGGGGAGCTGTTGGTGGAGCCCCCGAACTCTATCCCGGGGAAGGGATCTCCTTTGGGTGCTCCTCCTTTTGAGGTGACTCATAATTTCCTCTGAGACAGAAAATGGCCAGACTGGACCTCCAAGACACTCTCCCTGAGCAATTCTGGAGCACCTAGCCAGCCCTACATGTGTCTCCTCCTTCTTTTCAGGCACATTTTGTGGTGTCCATGGCTTAAGCCTCCTTCACACACACATACACACACACACTGCCTCTTTCCCCCCAGGAACCCGAGACAGTGGCCAGCAACACAGCGATTCCAGTGCTCCCTCCACAGCAGCCTTGTGAGAGAGATCTTCACAATAGTCACTGGAGTCCAAATCCCCACCAGAGCCTGCAGCTCAGGGTCAGTCCCTATGAAGGCCTCCCTCCACCCCCCCCCCCACCCCCCGACCCACAGCTGCTGGCCCTCTTCAGGCAATTCTGGTAGACAAAATGACACATCTGACCAGAATGGTTAAAACGTTGTCATCTGATCTTCCTTTGGATACACTTTGATCTGATTTGGATTATTTTCTAGGTTTTTATTTTCTAGTGGGACTTTACTTCGATTGAATTTTGTCATTGTTGGTAGCAGCCTTGATTCCCTGTTATCTGTCATTCTATGTTTTCCAAAATACAAAAGCCAGGTTGGTTGAATCTATAGCAACAACACCTAGAATAAGAGGACATGAGGGGTGGGGAGTCAAGATCAGGGAGTACAAGAAGGAAGACATGTTTTGGAAATGATTATAAACAAACTGCATGATATGACTAAGCTATTGAATGCTAGAGTGTCTGGATTCTGTCCTAATAAAACAACTTGGGCAAAAGAAAACACATTTTACTTGGGGGTTGAAAACATGCACAGGCCGACACAGCACCTCATCTCAACAGTTCTCCAGCTTGAATTCAGTGGTTGTGATGACATTCTTCTCTGAGCTGCTTCTCCCTCAGTCACAGGAACTCACTGCCCCTGAGCTTCCTATGGAAACTTTCAAGTTGCTGTTGCCATTGATCCCACTTAGGTCATTCTCTGAAAAAGTACAGTACTCAGGAAGACTATTGTTGTTGTTAGACACCATCCAGGCGGTTCTGACTTGTATTAGTCTGAGTAGACAACAGAAACAAACTCATAGACACTCATCTGTGTATAAGAAAGAGTTTTATATATGACAGCAACTGAATATTGAGGAAACATCCCAACCCAGTTCAGATCAAGTCCATAAATTTGATATTAACCCATGTATTGGGTACCCATCTGTAAAGTCCTCTTCAGACTCATGAAACACATGCAATGATGCCAAATGCAGGAAGAGCACAGGCCAGTGGTTGCAAAGTCTTGTGGATCCAGTGGTGGTAGAAGCATCTCAGCACTGGCAGAGGTCTCCACATGGCTCCTCCAGTTCCCAGGGCACGGAGTCTATCAGCATAGTGCCATCTAAGCATCACTGAAGAAGTGAGTCTTGAGTCTTGTCAATAGAGGGTCTCCAAGAACACTGAGCAGAGAGTCTTTCATCTCCAAGGAGGAAATACAGGAGTTCCCAGAATTCTTAGGAGAAGGGCACACGGAGGCCATCCCTTGGCTATACAATGATAGACAGGCTAGACTCCACCCCTTCACTCTTAATCCTCAACTTAACACCAGATTATGTCACTACCTATAGTGATCTTATTCCCCACAGAACCCAACCCAACCCATCCTGTGCCACCCGCACAATTGTTCCTATGTTTGGGCCCATGGTGGCTGCCACTATGACATCTTATCAGGGCCTTCCTCTCTTCCACTGCCTCCTTCACTGTTCCCAGCATGATGTCCTTCTCCAAGGACTGGTCTCTCCTGACAACATGTCCAAAGTACGTAACATGAGATCTCACCATCTTCGTCCCTAAGGAGCCCTCTGGCCTTACTGCTTCCAAGACAGATGTGTTCATCCTTTTAGCAGTACACGGTTCTTTCAATATTCCTCTCCAGTACCCGCATGAAGCAATCTTAATTAATCAAGCTAAATGTTTATTTCATCTATGAGCCCTGGTGGCAGCGGTGGGTTGCATGTTGAGCTGCTAATGGCAAAGTCAGTCATTCCAAACCATTAGGAATGCTGCTCTCTGGGAGAAAGGCAGGCTGTCTACTCTTGTAAAGAGTTTTAGTCTCAGAAACCCGCATGGGGCAGAGCTACGCTGTCCTAGTAGGGCTCTGTGAGTTAGAAACAACTTGATGGCAGTGAATTTTTGTTGAGTTTTATCTTTCACAATTGCCATTTTGCAGTGTAGAAGACTGAGGTTAAGGGGGCGCCAACTAGTGGGTTCAAGGACTTGTTGGCATCTGGTGGTGGAGTGAACCAGAACCCTATCCACCGTGTGTCCCAACATGATGGTCTTCCTCCAATTCCCACCCATACCCTGCGCCCACAGCAAGGACCCATGATAATGTCGAGTGTCTTGGAAGGGGTGAGAGGCAGCCATGTGTATATAGACTCATGTGGGTTCCCAAACCTAGACTTGCCGCAGGACACATGACCAGTCTTTAATGAATATGCCACAACTGACAGGTGGGTTGAGTTTCTTTTTATAAAGAAATGAAAGTAACACCCCTCTACCCCCTTCACCACCGCCACCATACTGAGAGCACCAGGGCAAAAGAAGTCACCTCTGACCAGGCCGAAATAAACCGAAGCCAAACCCACTGCGTTGGCACCTATTCTGATTCACAGCCACCAGACAGGTCGGACTAGTGGCGTGGAATCAGTGTGTCAAAGGGAAAATCTATGAGAGGGAGAAAGAATCAAGAATAGTTTATGAACCCCCCATAAGCCCTATGATATTAAAAGCTTGATGTGCATATAACAGCTCATAACAAATGGGTGTTATCTTACAGTGGCATCCAAAGATTATTATTATTACATTATTCTGTGTCTTGGGCTGCTATGTGAGAAACACCATAAGCTGATGGTTTTAACCAACATAAAGCTCTAATCAACATAAATGCATTCTTCCTAGTTTGGGAGGCTGAAAGACTGAATTCTGGGTGCTGGCTCTAGAAGGCGGATTTCTCTCTCTGCCCTCTCTGGAGAAAGCTCCTCGTCTGCTTTCAACACCTGTGGACCTGAAGTTCCTTGGTGGTCTCCCTAGGTCTTGACATCAGTTTTTCTTTGGGTCTAGGAGGTTCCCAGCACAGGGATCCTAGGTCCAGAGGACACTGCCCTTCCATCTTGATGATAGAAAATCCTTCTCTCTATCTCTCTCTCTCTCTCTCTCTCTCTCTCTCTATCTATCTATCTATCTATCTATCTATCTCTCTCAGCTGGCTCTCTGTTAACTTCCTTCTCCTTCAAAGGCCTGTTAGATAAAAAGGTGATGCAGGCCAATCCCCAAAGAAGCCCTTTCTACACCAGATCTTGCCTGCAGTCTGATGAAGGCCTCCCACCCTAATCCCCTTGCAAATACTTGGTTGGTCACATCAGATCAGATGGTGGAGGATGCTCACATCATTCTGGAATGACCACCCCCTGAGAACCATGGCCCAGCCAAGTCAACCCATATCTTGTAGGGGTTACAATCCCACCTTTGACATTCTGGTAAAGGTGTTGTCATGTACCTAGAAGTGTTACTTTGATGTATTTTATGCATAGAAACATATACCACACACATGAACCAGATGCTTGTCTGATAATGAGGTTTACCTAACCATCCTGACTTACACACAAAGTCCCCTTAAAGATGGATTTGGGAATGGTACTCATTCGTAAGTACTTGTAATTACCTCAGCCTGGCTGCTAGTTCTCGATCTGTAATGGTCTGCAACACCTGTAAAGAGGAAGACATAAAATCCTTCATCACTCACTGATCAATCACCATAGACAGGCTCACACCGGCACTCAGAGCAGGTCACAAAGTTTTACAGTAAAGAGGTAGACCGTACACACTTTAGGTTTTCGGGCCATCTCTCTCTCTCTCTCTCTCTCTCTCTCTCAAGTCTCAGCTCCACCATGCAGCAGCTGAGCAGCCATAACAATGTGGAAACAGGTAGGCAGAGCTGAGTTCCAAAAGAACTTTACTTTTAGGAATAAGCCAGGGGCTGAACCTGGCGTGTGCAGATGCTGTCTCCACATACTTTGTCTCCTTCAAGCGCTTGCTGAGTGCCAATCCACAGCCCGGCATCAGGCTTTGGAACCAAACAAGATCTTACTCACCCAAGACAACAAACAAGATCATGCTCACAAGACAGGAACACGCTCTACCTCGAGACAAGCCCTCACCCCCGTTTTTCACATGAAGAGGTACCAGCAGAGAACAAAGCAGAATCTGTGGAGCCCCGGGCTGAATCCCCCATCCCAGTTCAGCCAGGATTTGTGAATTGACATGCACTTCTCTTAAGCCAAGTAAGACAAACGCTTCAGACCCCTCTTGTGCAAAACCCCTGAGAGCAAGCATGAGAAGCGAGTCCTGGGGGTTCAGAGGTGTGTGTTGGGGGGTGGGGGGGTAACACATGGAGCTGCTAATCACAAAGTTGCTGGTTCAAAACTACCAGTGTGTCTGCAGGAGCAAGTGGAGGCTGTCTGTCCCCACAAAGGCTTAAAATCTCCGGATCCCCAAAGGGCAGCTCGACCCCCGTCCTGCAGGGTTGCTGCAAGTGAAACGGGCTTGATGTCAGTGGGTGGATTAAGCTGGGGGTGGGGGTGGGGAGTGTGCTGGTGTTGCCATGGGTTAAGCATTGAGCTCGAGCCACAGGAACCGCAGGACAGTGGTTCCAACCCACCAGACGTTCCACACGAGAACCATGAGGCTCGCTATGCCCACAAAGATGAACAGTCCAGGCAACCCCAAGGTGCAGTTCTACTCTGTCTTACAGGGTCCGAATGAGTCAGAATCAACTCAAGGACAAGGGGAGGCAAGAAGACACAGGTAGAAGGCACCCACCCTCTGTGAGGCCCGAGACCACCTGCTTTCAAGATTGGACCACACACCCCAGAGGACTCAAGCAGCCCCCACAGGGTCACACAGTCTGGCGGTCCCAGCCTTCATCTTTGCAGGGCACTGGCTACCCATTTTGTAAGGTGATATGCTGCCTGAGGGAGCCCTGGCAGCATAGTGGTCTATAGGTTGAGTTAATTACCAGAAGGTCAGCAGTTCAAAACCACCAGCCGCTCCTGAGGACAAAGCAGAGGCTTTCTCCTCCCATTGAGTTACCTTCTCCGAAGTCCTCACAGGGCAGCTCCTCTCTGGCCTGTGAGGTCACTATGAGTCAGGATAGGCCCAATGGCATTGAGTTTGGTTTCTTGGTGGGTTGGGACTCGAACCCTGAAATCAGACCGAAGTGAGAAGTCCTGGTGATGCCGTGGTTAAGTGTTCAGCCACTCAGCCAAAAGTCGTAATCTTTATAGCCCCAGATCTCTCGCCCCACTTCTATGCAGTCTCAAGAATGTTGGGGTGGGGAGGAGAGGGGAGTGTCGAACTGGCCACATTCCCACTGCAGCCAAACACTTAGCTGCTTGTGCCACATGAGCTCATCAGTGACAGCAACCAACACTTATTCATCCATTTATTATTTTGTTTGTTTGTAAGAAGGTATATCGAGAAATCTATGTATTCATGTTTCCAATTTCCTTCGTCCTGAACTGAGTTTCTGGGAGCCCTGCTCCACCCCTGGGAACCACTCATAGGCACTGGTATCTCTACCCTGGCCCATCTCAGGCATTTCCTGTTAAGAAGGACCCTCCTAAGAGCAGGGGACTTTTCCTTCCATTTTCCCACAAAGGTCTCCAAGCCCCTTGAGTTTGTCCTCTCTGACTATCTCCTTCCCCCATGGGTCCACAGCCTTTTTGACCTCTGCTAAATCCTGTCCCCCAATCTCATAACAGCAGCTCTCAACAGGAACACCTGATGGTCGGGAAACTGAGACCCAAAGACCACAGAGTGCTCCTGAGGCCCACAAGGCTGTGAAACGCCAGCATTAGCAGGTGTGGGTGTTTGTGAATTGGTATGCTTTGGCCCTGGGCTAGCCCACTGCCCCCCCACAAATTCATGAAACCTTAACAGCACACCCCCCTCCCAGCATGTTGCTTCCAACTCAGAGTGACCTTCTCAACCGCGCAGAGCTGCCCCAGAGGGTGCCAAGGCTGTGATCTTTCCAGAAGCAGAAGCCCATATCTTTCTCCCATGGATGGGAATTCCAGGTTTGGGCCCATTGCCCCTTCTGAGCATACCTGAGTGCTTACCCAATGCACCTAGTACCCGATGAAACAGAGCAGTCTACAGACCAGGGTCCTTAAGCCATGGAAACTGGGCCTAACCCCACTGAGATACACAAACCAGCATCCAATCCCCGGCCGTCTCCCAATGCAGCCCACATTCCTACTGCTGTTGAGTCAGCTGCCTCTGACTCACGCGACCCCTGCACATCAGAGCCAAACACAGCCTGGCCCTGAGTCACCATCACCCTGCACCAGCCTATTGTTGTGGCAACTGTGTACTTAGAGCATCTTCCAACATCTGGGGGTGGGAAGGTCCATCTTCCAAGTCCTCAGTCACACAATGTTTTGTTCAGATCCAAAGGGTTTTTCATTGACTTCTTTTTCAGAAGTAGATCACCAAGCCTTTTTCCCTAGTTTGTGTTAGTCTGGAAGTTCCACAGAAGCGGGTCCCCTGTGGGTGAAGCTGCTGGTGTTTGAAAATACTGACAGAACTTCCAACATCCCAGCCACACCGGGTATGAGAAAACAGCAGCTGGGCGGTGGCATTTATTAAACACCCTCATAGACTTATACACTCATCTTTTGTCCAAGGGACGGGGAGAGAGAGAGAGAGAGAGAGAGAGAGAGAGAGAGAGAGAGAGAGAGAGAGAATAGCTCTCTTGGGGGCAATGAAACCTCATTGTCTGGGGGCGAGGCAGGGGAGGAGGTGGTTGTGCGGGTGTGATGGTGACGTGGGGGTCAGAGGACAATGCTGAATAAAGGGCAGGCCTTTCCAGAATCAGAAAACAGACTCAGGAAGCCAACAGCACAGCTCCGTGGGCAGCCAGGGCCAGGGCTGGCCAGGGCCCAGCAGGCAGGGTTGTATAAGCATCCAAGCCCAAGGGTCACTTCAGAACACCGGGGCAACTTTCGTCCAGAAAAGCAAGCTCGTGAGCGCATGCCAGCCAGGGACAGTCAGGAGTAAACAGAGTCGTGATCACACCCCAGGGAGCCCCCCACACCCCTCTCTGTCCTGCCAGGCTGAGCAGAATCCCAGAAGCTACTGCTTACAAGGACGTGTGTGCCAGACAGGCAGGCTCAGAGTTTTCTCAGTGTCACCCAGAGGCATGTCCCTTTTACAGACAAGAAGCCCAAGGATCAGGGAGTGGCCTGGGCTCATTGTGCCTGGCCCTATCCAATCTCCTTGGTCCTGTCCTTCTGGAATCACACCTCCACCCCACCCCCTTCATCTCTCCATTCATTTCTTCCCGAGTTCTCCTCTTCTCTCCTGGGGGCTTGGCCTGCTGCCCACCCCATGGAATTGCTTTGCTGGATTCCCAGACTCAATGTTTTGCTAAAGGCCTGGCCCTGTTATAGGCATTGGGAAAACCACTGTGGGCAAGTGTGACAAAGGGAACAAGGAAGACAGACAAAAGCCATGCCCTGTCTTTGTAATTGACTTCATTTTAACAAGCATGATCTAAATGGTTCTGCACAATGGGACGTGCCAGCCTACCAAAGTCACTTTGGTGAATCCATTTCTAGAAGTTTACAATAGGGGTGTCAAAGAGCACCGGGGGCTACAAGGTAGGCTACCCGTAAGGTCAACAGTTTGAACTTACCTGCTCAAGCTACTCTGCAAAAGGCTTTCTGCTCCCACAAGGACATGCTGGCCCAGAAACCCCCAGACACAGTTCTGCTTTCCTCTACAGGACTATGAATTAGAATCCATTCAAAGGCAATGAATTTGATTTGGTCTTGAGCCCTGGTGATGTAGGGGTTAAGCACTGGGCTATGATCTGCGTGTTCGGCAGTACAAACCCATCAGGAACTCTGAGAGAGAAAGACTGGGCATTTCTACTCCTGTCAACAGTTACCAACACAGAAACCCAAAGGGAGTCACGATGAATCAACAATAACTCATAGGCAATGGGGTTTGGGGGTGGGGTAGGCAGGGCAGAGGGGAGGTGGATAGTCGAGGTCAGTCACTAGGTGGTACAAAGTCATACCCCTGACAACCCTCTGAAAGATGGGTCATTCAAACTCACACAGGGGTACATCCCAAGAAAGGCCAGGTGATTGGGTGTTTAAAGACCTCAGTTATGAATACCGGATAGGGCACGTGTCTACACTGCAATACTCAGGGTCACTATGAGTTCAAATCCACATGAAGACAACAGATTTCGGATCCTAGGGCGTCAACAAACTTGTTCTAAAGGGGCTGGTAGTGATTGTTGCAACTTTGCTTGCTGGGTGGTATCTATGGTCACTACTTTCTTGTCGTTGGAAAGCAGACATCACACCATGTTAAGGAAGGGCCTGACTGTGTGTGATAGTTACATAATCTGTCAGTTTGAGCAAAAGGTTGGCATCGAGCCTGTCAATCAGGTCATAGCCAATCATGCCTCTATGAGGATATGGCTTTCTCCTGAGGATTCTAGAAACTCTTGTCTTCCTCCCTGGAGGCAGAACACAAACTCTCTGCTTTGTCTTCCTGTTGCCAAGACACATGAAGCCATGCCATGGAGCCAGAGCCCTGGAGCTGTAGAGTCCACGTGGAGACTCACATCAGCACTGAGATGCTTCCACACTCACTGGATCCACAAGACTTTGCACCCACTGGCCTGTGGTCTTCCTGCATTCAACATTATTACATGGGCTTCATGAGTTTGAAGAGAAATTTACAGCCTGGTATCGGACATATGGGCTAGTATTGAACTTATAGACTTGATCTGGACTGGGATGGGGTGTTTCTCAATATACAAGTCCTTTTTAATATAAAGCTCTTTCTTAGATACATATGAGTGTCTATTGTTTCCCTAGTCAATCTGGACTGGCACACTGTGCTTGGTCAAGTTTATCAACAAAAATGGGCAGAACTTGGCTCAAGGACTCTAGCTTACTAACTCTCTCTCTTTCTCTCTCTCTCTCAACTTGAGAAAATAAGTGTGTGCATATACACATGCACCCTCACAGAAGAAGCACAACAGCACTGGGGTGTCATTAAACTGCTCAGAGGGTGAGGTCCCACACACCTGAGGTGAGCATCTCTGCCCCTCACTGGGAGCGGTGGGAATGGGAGTGAGATAGCCAATCTCCCCCTGCCTCCATGTCTTCCTTCATCTGTGAAACAGAAACCTTGATATTTCCCCCAGGGAGAACTGGTAGGAGAAATGAGATACAAAGCAAAGCAAAATAAAGCCCACTGACTCTCTCATACAAAGCGACCAAAGAAGGACAAACAACCTGTGAGCACAGAGAGAGCTTGAATCATACCATCCCCCACCTCATAGCAATGCTATAGGTGACCCTTTACTGAAGTCAAGAGAAAGCCTTCTTTCTCCCAACAGGCAGCTGGTGGTTTTGAATGGCTGGTCTTGTGGTTAGCAGCCCAACACATAACCCATGGTGCTACCAGGCTCCTGGCCCTGATTTCTACAGGGAAATAAGATAAAATAGATGATGAGATAGACTTGGGCTTGAGTGTCCACCAACTGATGGAGCAAGCCTGGTTTGTGGTGTAGGTCAGGACTGGGCAACCAACCAAGAAGAGGGTTCACACCCACCAACCCCGTCATGGGAGAAAGAAGTGGCATCTGCTTTTCTAAAGACTTACACCTTGAAACCCTAAGGGGCAGAGTTCGTGCTGTTGGGGGCACCAGGGATTGGAATCGGTTCGATGTCCACAGGCTGGCTTGATTATCAACCAATTTGACCTAATGAATAAGGAATAATCTGCTGGAACAATGGAGTACACCCTCCTTCAAGTGCACAAGCGGCTTTTGCTGCCACAGACCATATGGTGGACCACTAAGAAAGGCTCCGTGGATAGGAATCCTCCAGAGAAAGCCATCCAAGCACATGGAATGAGAGTTGAAGGCAAAGACCTAGCTCAACACCCCTACCCAGACCTTCATTGAAGGGTAGCTCTCACCCTTGCCCTCCACCTTGCTCCATCCCAGTTCAAGCCCTCTGCTGCAGATAAAACTGAAGACCAATGTCATTCAAGGTCAAGTGGCTAATTTCAATGTCGATGATTAACTGCCGCCCACAAAAGCCATAGGTGCAGGGCCGGTGGTGGGTGGCTGTGGACACTGTATAAACAGCAGCCATGGGACAACGTCTGCTGCAGCGTCATGATGCTATGATGTGGGACAACAACGACTTGAACAAGAGCATGTGAAAAGCAAAGGGCCCTGGCAAGGATTACAAAGGACAAAGGGCCCCCGAAAACCTTGGCATTGGGCTGCATTTGCACTGGGCGGTCTGAGATGGTCAGTGTGGCTCCAAGCTTTACTCCGTTAACTGTGGGCTGTAGGCAAACAGCTGTACCTCCATTTCCTCCCAGACCTTAAAGGGGTTTAGACATGGCTGGCAACAGTGAAAATTATGGGTTGCCATCCCAGTAAGGGAGATCATTTAAAATCCCATGGTCATCAGCCATCTTTGAGCCAGACACTGTTGTTTCTGACTGTGCTGGCTAAGAGATTTGTTTTGGATGCCATGTGCATGCTACCCTGGTTCACAAAGAGGGGGATTACATTTTCTAGCAAGTTGTCAATTACAGTTTGTCACATTCTGGTTATGGTTCCAGTACATCTGCCCTGCATCTTCAGATCCTTTCCTTTATCCCTTTGTCAATGAAGTCATTGCTCATCTGAAAGATGGGTGCATGGGAGCGATAGCAGTAGATCTGTCCTTGAAGAACTTGGCTGAGGACATGAGATGACTCAAGAAGACACTGAGTAGGTGTCCCCTGCCCCTCACACACATGATCAAGTGGACACTTGGTGACACTTGAGATGCCATCTGGGCACTCAGCAGGTTGGTACCCATTTTGTAGCTAAGAAAGTGGACATCCAAACTGGCAAAGAACTGTATGCACCAACTTCAGCTGTAAGTGTCTGCTCCTCTGGGTGTGACCTCTACCATCTACCTGCCCGCCCACATTCCTTGCTGAATAGTACTGAGGAAAGGGTGTGTGCTTTATAATGTCAACAGCGACCACAAAATAGAATACATAATTTGCTGCATGGAGGATTTCTCACAAACATAAAGGCACATACGTGAATCGCTGATGTAGGAAGGCACTCAGAATCCCGAGTGGCTGCAGCAATGGCCTCGAGCATGGACACCACAACAGTTTGTGGGGGACATGGTGCTGACACAGACACAGACTCGGGGTCCAAGTCCATCTCCCACACATACCCGAACCTCTTCTGCCCACTGGCTGCCATCGCTGATGGAAAGAGCAGCTAGTGTCCTAAAAACAAAAGGTTCCAGAGCCAAAGAGAAAAGGGCTCAGTCCAGAGTCAAAGTGCCTGGTGGGTTTCTGTGTTAGTCTGGGTTGACTAATGAAATAAAACCAGAGAAAGTCATATGTGTATAAGAAAGAACTTTATATACAAGAGCAGTTGAATATTGAGATAACAGCCCAGTCCAGATCGAGTCCATAAGTCCGATATTAGCTCATATGTCCAACACCAATCTATAAAGTCCTCTTCAGACTCATGAAACACATGCAATGATGTTGACTGAATGCAAGAAGTTCACAGGCCAGTGGGTGGAAGGTCTGTGGATCCAGGGGTGGTATAAGCATCGCAGCACTGGCAGAGCTCTCCACCAGCTCCAGAGTTCTGAAGCCCCATGTGTCTTGCCAAAAGAAATGTCTCACAGGGAGTGGACATGTGTCCCACCTCCAGTGAGCTCTCTCTCTCCTTCAGGCCTCCAAATGAGGTCATCAAGCTGCGACCTGATAGACTAAACTACACTCCTTCACTCTTAATCCTCTCCAAGGGACAAGAGGTTATGTAACAACCAGTTTCCACAACTCTTGATCTTTCTGGCAGTAAGAAGCCTCATCTTCCTCCTGTGCAGCCTTGGTGATTTCTAACTGCTGGCCTTGTGGGCCGCAGGCCAACTCCTCCCCACCCCCACCCCCCGATGCCACCAGGACTCCTCTCCTAATATCTAGACTCCCTGCTGCCATGTGCGTTCTCGCTCAGAGGCACTCTATAGGGCAGGGTAGAATTTCCCCAGTGGGTTTCCAAGACTGTGACTCTGGACAGAAGCAGAAAAACTCATCTTTCTGCCATGGAGTGGCTGGAGGCTTCAAGCTGTTCACCCCGTTGTTAGCAGCCCAACGTGGGACCACTAGGCTGCCTGAGCGCCTGGCCAGAGCTGACTTTCCCTTAAAAGCAACTTCTCAGTTCACAGGCAAGCTCAGGGTAGGGACACTCTCTCTCTCACAGCTAACTGACGGTGATGTGATGTCACTGGAATTCCATCGGCTGCCTGGAGAAGGCCTTCTGGCCGGGTCACAAGATGCACGGTGCGTGGAGCTTCCCAGGAGAAGAGAGGTGGCCACTGCTTTTCTCTCCTTCCTCAGCACTCCAGATGCTGAGGGTGTTGATGATCCTTCCAAGGACACATCCCAAGAGCGTCGTCTCTCCCATTTTCAACAGTTGCAATGAAGGTAGGTGCCCAACCCACAGGGGCAGGGGCACACGATTGCTTAATTGGAAGCATTTGTTTCTCTCATCCACAAATGGATGTCTTTAGTGATAAATAAATCGGGCTCAAACAAACAAGCCAAGCATTCCGCCCTTTGCTAATGAGCTGATTCTGACTCAGGGCAAGCTCATGTGTGACCAAGGGCTTCCGTGGCCATTGACCTCTCAGAAGCAGACCTCCCGGCCTTTCTGCCACAGTGCCTGGGAGTGCACCAAGGTCATGGTCACTAGCCAGGGGTCTTGTGACCCAGTGCACAAAAAGAAGCTGGAACACATGAGTCAGAGTCCAGCTGTCAGCAGTCTTATTTATGAGAATAAGCCCACTGGCTGGAAAGACATTTTTCAAAATGGAGTTCAGGGAAATCTAGAGTCTTCTGAGAGTGTGGGTGTGTGGGGGTGGGAGTGGTTAAGGTGTGTGTAGGGGCAGAAAAGACCCAAATCCATTTGCATGGGGCAGTTAGGGTATTTTTGGTCATTCACCCTGAGATTTGAGGTGGTAGTCACACCTCTACTTCTTTGTAAATCAGTATTCTCAAAGGAGTCTTCTCTGTCATAAAGAAACCTCCACAGAGGCTGCCCTGAGACCGATTTAGGGGGAGTTTCATGCTCCACAAAACCCTGTATTGAAAAGATTAGGGTTCTGCTTCATTAGCACGAGGGGTCCAGTGACCAGCTCAAGGTCCAACTCACGCCACAGTAACCCCCGCCCTCCATCTTACTTTGAAACCTCTTTCACGGCCATGGGGTAGGGGCCTGGCAATGATGTGTTTCTGAAAAGCAGTCCGTGAAAGCATATGGGTCAAAGAAATCATAAACCTATAGCCTGTAACAGTCTGATCTCAGGAGAAGGGACAATGGATGGGGCAGGTCATTGTTCCTAAGGAGTCACCATAAGGATGAGTGAGAGCCCGGCAGATATTAAGTAGCATGGTGTCAGGGTGAAGCAGGGGGCTGCAGTCCACAGGGTCAGTAGTTCGAAGCCAACCAGAAGCTCCTCGGGAGAAAGATGGGGCTTTCTACTCTGTGAACGGTCAGTCTCAGAAACCCACAGGGGGTGGCCAAGAGTCAGCAAGGACTTGGTGGCAGTGAGCTTGCTCATCTGACCTCCAGCCTTCATTTGTCCCCATCACTGCTTTTGCTGTGCTGAATGATGCTGCATGCAGTCAAGGAGGGTGGGCACACCGCTGAGATAACTTGGACCACTCCAGCTGCCTGACAGTAACCCCAGACAGTGGTGCTGTGAGGCCAGAGCTGGCAATTCAGGGGCAGGCATCTGTTATAACGCTCCATCTTGTCTTGCTTGAATTCAGGAATCCAGGAACTGGACACTCTACATACAGGTCCACCAACCTCTAAGGCACAACTGTCTTGGAAACTACCTGCTTCTTCTGTTTGGGCCTCAGTGCTGTCACTCTACCACAAGGCGGGGCTTTCCTGTCACTTAGTACTCAAGCGCACTGAAAATTAATTATGCACCTACTGTATGCACCATGGGAGAAAGGTAGGGCCTCTACTCCCCTAAAGAGTCACAGTCTTGGAAACCCACAGGGGCTATTCTACCCTGCCCTATGGACTCAGCATTGACTTGATAGCAGGGAGTGTGGGTGTTGTTTGCTTGTTTGTTTGTTTATGTGTCCCACATTGGGGAGTGAAGAAGACCAAGCAGCAATGCATCCGAGTTATGGTGTGAACTATTGAACATGGATGCCAAAAGAATGAATAAATGGTCCTTAGAAGAAATACAAGGATACCCTCCCCCCAAAAGGTTATTTCCTCCCCCTTAAAACTATGTACTTAAGTGTGTTTGGTTTTTAACAAAACAACCTTATCACCTTAAAGTACTTTCTACTACACTTAAGACATTTATCAAATCTGCAATTCCGTTCTTGGAGACATTTTTCAAACTCATCTGTTAGGATGACTGACTAGCACCTTCCTCATTTGTTTGTTTGTTTGTTTGTTCTTCACCTCTTCTAACATCATCAAATCGCAATCCTTTCATGTCCCTCTGCATCTTGAAGTCATGGGGAACAAGTGCAGGTGAGGAAGGTGGGGTTGTGTGAGACAGGTGCCTTGCCATGGTGGCAAACCCAGTCGCCTACCTTGTTTCACACTGTTACACTATCTTTTCAGAACCTCTAAATGGAAAGCATGAATAACAGTCTAACCTGGTGAAATGAACTGCAAAAGCACTACAAGGTGACATTTTTATCCATTAGCAAAGGTGATGGACTTCCAAAATGACATTTGTCATAATCTACATTTCACCTTCGGTGAAAGGAGACAAACACTCATACATGTTCTCCCATACTGCTGTCCTTGTAAGCTGTGTTCAATATCACAACAGTTTCTGTGGCATTTTTCCCCATTAGGGAACAAAATTTCATAGATGCACGCTGTTCTCTGAAATTGGCCATCACAAAAAATTAGGTTCAAGGGAAACTGCTTTTATGAAAAAAAAAAAGTCACTGTGACAAAGAGAACCTTCTCAGGTGATGCCACTGGGTGCATTAGTTCAGAGTGAGCTGATTGATGATCATCTAGTGGGGAAAAAATGTGTGCTGTGAAAGTTCCACCCAGTGGAGCTTTTTCCCACTGGTTTGGGGTTTATTTTGGGGGGGAGGATTTGTGGGGATAGTTTACACCTCCCTATAAGCAGAGGGCTCATTGGAAGCAAGGATGGTGAGCTCATGTACCCTGGACATGCTTTCAGGAAAGACCAAGTGTCAGGATGGATTATCATGTTTTTAAAGCAGAGGGCCAATGATTATGAGGGAGACCCTCAAGTGAGAGATTTACAGGACTCCAGCAATCATGAAGACAGCACAGAACTAGGCTATGTTTTATTCTGTTAGAAATATACTCGCTGGGCTAGCCCCGGTGGCGTAGTGGTTGTGCGCAGGACTGCGGCCCACTGGGATGGAGGTTCAATTCCAGCATTGGGGCTGGGCCTCCTACTCCCAACACCGGAGAGCAGTGATGCCCCGCCAAAAAAACAAAACAACAACAAAAAATATATATACTCGCCATGAGTTAGGGCCAATAGGTCAACAAACAGCATGTACATTTGTTATGGGAACCAGGGACGTACAGTGATGAATGAGACAGGACACTTATCCCTATCTATCTTCTGATCAACTGGCTCCACTTCTGAGATACTCCTGAGATACAGGAAAAACTAGGAGCAACAGCTTGATTTATGAAAAGTAGGGGGAAACTAGGAAGCCTATAACTAGTTCATCACCAACCACACAGATAAAAACCAATGAAAAACGGCCGCTGAAATGACTATCAATGGATAGTGACTATCAGAGGATGTGCAAGGAAGCAACACAAAAAGGAAAAACAAATTTGGAAAACCTTCCAATAGCACATATTTCAAAATCTTTGTATGAAATGCGACAAAAGGGTTACAGCACTTTGAAATTGTAATGACTGTTATGCTACCAGGGCTCATGAGATGATGGATACCTTTTTGCTTTGGGTTTCCAATCGCTTACTACCTTTTTCATACAGAGATGTATCGGTGCAGTCCTGAAACACACCAGTAAGGAAGAGACCAGAGAGACGAGAGCTAACAGCCATAGCACTAGCTCTGCCCACACTTTCTGAAGCTCTCGGGACATGACAGCTGCTCTTTGCAGTACTTGCTAAGGTTTAGCTCATAAGGTCACTAAGCTAATGGCAAACTGAAGCCACTGTTCTTTTGGGGACTCAAAGAGCTACTTCAAGGCCAACGATTCTAGAAGTGTTATTCACAAAAGCCAGAAATGGAGATAACTCAAAAGTGGAATCAACCCAGGTTCCCAGTGATGGCAGAAAAAGACAAACAAACAAACAAAAACAGCACTGTCCTCAAGTCGCTATTGACTCGTAGTGACCCTGCAGGAGAGGGTAGAACTTCCCCCACTGAGTTTCAGAGACTCTCTTTATGAGTGGGAGTAGAAAGCCCCACCTTCCTCCTGGTGGTTTCCAACTGCTGACCTGGAGCATCACAAGCGGACTCCTAGCCACTCTGCCCCCAGGGAGAAATAGATGGTGATGCGTGCACTCGGTGAGGCAGTAGTCGGCCAGGAAAAGGAGGGAAAGAGCCTGCTGTAGTGGCTGTGCGCTGGACCATGACCTGCATGGTCAGTAGTTTAAAACCACCACCAGTGACTCTGTGAGATAAAGATGAGCCTTTTGACTCCTGTAAAGATTTACAGTCTCAGAAACCCACAAGGGGCATGTCAACTCTGTCCTATAGGGTTGATATGAGTCACCATCAACTTGATGGCAACCAGTTTATTGGCTGTTTTACTTGTTTGGTTGGCACAGTGCTTAAGCAATCAACTGTTAACCAAAAGGTTGGTGGTTCAAACCCCGACAAGGACTCCAAAGGGAAAAGACATGGTGATCTGCTCCCATGAAGAACCCAGTCAAGGAGTCGATGGGGCAGATCCACTCTGTCACAAGGGATCATGGGAAGTCAAACACGGCCACAAGGTGCCCCACAATGACAACACACAGGAAAGAAGCTCTGATACATGCCACAACTTAGACAAACATCCACAATGGGACGCTGAGTGAACATGCACAGTGGATGCGTTGATTTACCTGTGCCATCTAACAAAGCAAATTCAGAGACAAAGAATTATGGCAATGGGTATATGGGGGTGTGTGCAGATAGAAGGCAAGTGGAAGTTATGACTCAAGAGGTATGATTTCTATTTGGAATGAAGACCCTGTTCTGAGACAAGACCGTGGTGAGAGTAACAAGGGGTCGCCAAAGAGTTTGTGGTAAAGCTGCATTTGCATCTCATTCCATTTCCCCCACAAAGATTCTGAAGTCCCCTCGCACACCAAAGGGGGGATGGCACTCAGGGACTGTGAATTTTGTGCTCAAAATGGACCAAATGGTAAGTTTTATGTTCTGTATAGTATTGCCACAATGAAGAAAATAATTTTTTTAAAGATCCCCAGTGAAGGATGTGGTGGAGTCACGAAGGCCTTCAAAGAGGCAGAGATAGATGGGAAATAGAGCCCAGAAGAGGTGTCTTAACAGTCTAACAGAGGCAGGCATGGGGAGAAAATGTGGGTGAAGAAAAGGACACCTCTGGGATTGAACCTCTTTTCATCTAGCCCCTCCAACTCGCCCCATGGCCATGGAGTATATTTCAACTCACAACGACCCTATTTAGACTTTCTGGGCCTGAAGGTTTTTGTGGGTGCTGAGAGCCTCGTCTTTCTCCACACCAAGCCACTGCCACAAAATCATCTGACTTAAGGTGACCCGAGTGGGCAGAGAAGACCATGCACCAAAGGGGTGTCTTGGCTGTCATTTTTCAGAGGCAAACCCTGAAGATTTTCTATTATGTTGCCTGGGGCAGGGAGTTCGGGTGGGGTGAGGGGCGGGGGGGAACTGACCACTTTAGATGAGCAGTCTACAACACGAACTGTTGGTGGCACCCAATGACCTCCAGGACCCTCTGCCATAAAACGGTCCCACTTTTGAGAGTGAAAATGCACAATTAGCAGAGACAAGGGCAGGACAACTGGAATATTCCCAGCTTTGCCCTCAATGGCCCCATGACAGGGCATTGAAGAGGTAGGTACTGACTACCTGCCCCCCAGTCCCCTATGCATGTAACCCGAGTCTCCAGGTCAGGGCTTGGCTTCAAAGTCTACCCGATCCCTCACTCTACCCACCAATGTTCGGCATTACTGATCAAGTGCATGAATCAGAGGGAGCGGTGACTCATTTCTTACTTTGCAGGGACGTAGATTCATACAGTATTGGCCACTTGGAGGAGGGCCAGAGACAAGGAAAGACAAGGCCATTCGATCGGCAGCATCCCCTCAGTGGTGGCTGACCACTGGCCAGACAGCACCGCACTGCACTGCCTCTTGACCCTGAATCAGGGGAGAGTGGGTCAACAGTTTATACACATTGTCTCATCTCATTCATTGCAATCCCCACGGTGTAACCTCACTATCCTACATCCTCCCTCTGTTTCCGGTTTCCATTGCTCCATCTTTCCTCTCCTTCTGGACTTTGTCCTTGGGGAAAGACTGTCCTTTTGATCTCAAATGGCTGCTCACTCTTACCATGGGAGTGACTTCCGTTCCAGACCCAAGTGCCCTAGCCTCAGGGACTCCACCGGTCTCTATCTGACCAGCAGGCCTGGTCTTTCCTAGGATGCTGAGTTTCTGTTTTAAACTCATTGCACATGTATTTGTCAGGCCAAATCTGTCTTGCAAGAACAGGCAGAATCCTTCCTAGGAACACGCTAAGGTGAGACTTTCTCATGTACGTTGGGCATGTTATCAGGAGGGACTGGTCCCTGGAGAAGGTCTCCATGCATGGAAAAAGAGAAGGTCAGAGGACCCTCAATGAGTTGGATTGACACGGTGACTTCCACAACGGGCTCAATCCAGACAAGGGCGGTGAGGATGGCCCAGCACTGGGCAGCGTTTCGTTCTGTTAATACGATCGCTGTGAGTCAGAACTGACTCAGATATGCCGCACCCCCAAGCCCAGGAGGGCCTCTGCACTCGTTGGGAGGCTTTCTTGTGGGAGTCCATGTGAAATAAACATGGGTGACTGTGGTTCGGTGTACGACGCTCACCTTCCATGTGGGAGACCCAGGTGTGTGGCCTGATCAAAGTGTCTCAAGCACAGCCACCTCTCGAAACCAGCTGAGCAGGCTCCAGCAGAACTTCCAGACCCAGATGAACTAGATAAAAAGGCCTGGCGATCTCCCCCCAATCAGTGCATGAAAACCTTGAGATCTGCCTAGTTCACCGGCAGCGAACAACACTGGGAATGAAACCAAACCAAACCAAACACAAGGCACATGAGAAATGCCATGGTCTCTCATTTCAGCTCACAGAGACCCAGCCGGCTGGCCCCAACCAAACAGCAAACACACTGCCATCGCGTCAGTGCCGAACTAGAGGGCAGGGTAAAACTACGGGGCAGAGTTCCCAAGACGGCAACTCTTTATGGCAGGAGAAAGCGTGGTCTTTCTCCTGTGGGTTTTGAACAGCTGACCTTGCTGATTCCAGTGCAATGTAGCCACAGCATGGATCCTGCAGCCAGTACAGAAGCTCCAGCAGGGCGCAGCCATGAGACTTTCTGCCTATGTGGACTGGCTTGGCCAGGGCTATGTCATCCTGGGTGCTCAGGTGCAGGCCCTTGGTGAGGGGCCACATCATCAGTGAGTGCTCAGGTGCAGGCGCTCAAAGGAAGGGCATGACACAAAGGGCCACGCCCCCAGGACCTGGTCTGCCTCCTCTAGCACCCTGGTGCTTTTCACCCCTTCACCCTGACCTTTCACCTGAGGAGAATGTGGTGGCCCAGGCATAATGGCCAGACCAGAGGCCATAATTCTCACACCGAAGGGGAAAGCCTGACTAGGGTTCAGGAGATCCACAGCCAGTGAGTCAGAGGTGTGACCCTGGAGGCCCTGAACCACAAAGTGGGGAAATACTCTTTTCTTTTGACATGAGAGAAAACTCCAGCCATGAATGAATCATGCCACGAGAACCCGTTGAGGAAGGACGTGTCAGTTGTATGGTTCCCGTGTGAAAGGAGAGGGTTTCATGCGTTTTGGTGGTCTCATCAATTCATGATATGATCTAGCTGCAGGTGACAAATGCTCAGAAATGCCACAGGAAACACCTACCAGAGAGTGTGGGTTTTTAACCTTTTTATTTTTCTATTTTTTAGTGGATATCTGGCACATTTGGAGTCTTGATGGTAAAAGGTTGAAGTCTAATTTGGGCCAACGGCTTGTCTAGGAACACACAGCTGAAACCAGAAGCTGGGGTTCATACCTTTGTCAACACCTCAAAAGAAAAGGGCCAAACAAGGCAAAAGAACAAACACTCATTTTAATTGCGTGACGGGGGAGAGGGGACGTATGAACTACATGCACTACTCGTTTGGTCAATACTCGGGTCTTTGTGACATCGCCT
This sequence comes from Nesogale talazaci, assembly GCA_004026705.1. NCBI lineage: Eukaryota > Metazoa > Chordata > Mammalia > Afrosoricida > Tenrecidae > Nesogale > Nesogale talazaci. The sequence continues at coordinate 77,568 of PVJH01006292.1, forward strand.
TGGTGAAGAGTTCTGGGAGCGAGTCTATGAGGAAGGGCTCCTCTCTTATCCCGCCCAAGGGTGAGTGGACTGACAATACTGGTAGTCTTCCTATCAAGCCTTAAGAATGCTGTTTAAAGCCTATCCTTATGAACTTAAGAGACATCTTCTCTTGTTGTCAGGAGAGCCCAGACCTTGGAGAAGGCCACCATGTTTGATAAAGTAGAAGGGCAGTGAGGGAGAGGAAGACTCAATGAGGTGGAATGATGGAGTGGCTGAGACAATGGGTTCAAAGTAACCATCGTGAAGACAATAGGGCTGGCTCATGTTTCATTCTACAGTGCACACAGCATTGCGAGGAGGTGGATTCGACTTGCCAGCATCTAAGAAGAGCTTCCAGAGGCTCACTGGGACCAGGAAACAGATCCAGAGAAGGCTACTTTGCCAGTAATCACATTTCCACAGACAAGCCATTTCCCTCTCTGTATCCACGACCTCTGCCAAGGAATTCCAGGTACCATGCTCTTCCCTGGGTTCTGTGGACAGGACTTGGCTTGGCATGCTATTCTGTCTGCTGCTTCTGCAGTCTCTAAGGCAGTAGGCTGATTCAGAGAAAATGTGTTAGCTACCCCTCCGCCCCAAAAAACAGCAGTGGGCATGATCAGTCTGCCAACATCCAAGTGACAAGTGACCTGTAAGTATAATGAACGTAAAAAACGTAGGATTTAATTTAGTTTAAATGATTATGAGTTGTGTTGCCAACACCGAGGTCAGCAGTTCAAAACCACCAGAAGCTCCCAGGAGAAAGATAAGGCTTTCCTCTCCTGTAGAGAGCTGTAGTCTCTGAAACCCACTGGGGCAAGTCTCTCCTGACTGATTGGGTCATTGACTCAGCGGCAGAGTTTGAGCTGGGGGGAAGAGAAGAACAAGGCAAGTAGCCCTTGCTTTGGACTCCTAGGTACATTGAGAAATGAAAAGGGCAAGCTGCAGCATAATTTGTTGTCCACGGGTCTACAAGACTTATGGATCTGTGTTTACAAAACTCTAGGTGTTAAAATTTATTTCCAGTCCCCTAAATCAACACTCCAAGTGCTTTTGCAGTCGATCCTGGAAATGGAACAAGGGGCAAAAACGTGAGTTGAGCAACACCCAAGGCTGGTTTGACATTCTCTCAACTGGAGTTGGCGAGAATTTTATGGAGCATGATGAACGGAATGAAAAGGGACCCTATGCATAATCTCCATCTATCCTAGAGCGAGCCCTGATGGCATAGTGGGCGATGAGCTGTGTTGCTAACCTCAAGGCTAACAGTTTGAAACCAGCAGGTGTTCTGGGGGCAAAATGTTAAAATCAACACGTGGCAGGGAGTCTGCCTGTCTGAGCTATACTACACAGACATGAGTGTTTGTGTGTGCGCACGTGCATATGAACATGTTAGAAAGCTCTACGAGGAGGTGTACCAAAGTGATTGTACTACCCAAGACAATAAAGGAGTTGGGGTGAGGGGTGATCAAAAGAGACTCCAGTCTTTTGGGGAATTACACTTTTCTAATTAAATGATTTTTAAAAATAATTTTACTGGGGGCTCATGCAGCTCTTATCACCATCTATCCATCCACTGTGTCAGGCATATTTGTTGCCAACATAATTTTGAAAACATTTTCTTCCCACTTGAGCCCTTGACATCAGCTCATTTTTCCCTCCCTCCCGAATGCCAATTTATAAATTATTCTTTTTTTATATATTACACAGACCAGTCTCCCTTCACTCTTCACTTTGCTGTTATAGATCATTGGGATCAATGTAGATCATTGTGATCAGTTCCCCCGCCCCCCTCCTCCCCACCCTACCCTCCTGGTATTGCTACTCTCATTATTGGTCCTGAGGGGCTTATCTGTCCTGGATTCACTGTTTCTAGCTCTTACCTGTACCTGTGTACATACTCTGGTTTAGCTGGATTTGTAAGGTAGAATTTGGGTCATGATCGTTGGGGGCAGGAAGCATTAAAGAACTAGAGGAGGCTGAGCCCTGGTGGCCTAGTGGTTGTGTGCGGGACTGTGGCCCACAGGGTTGACAGTTCAAATCCAGCAGCAGCTCTCCAGGAGCAAGGCTGGGCTTCCTACTCCCACCAGGGCAGTGATATCACAAACAAACAAAAAAAAGAACTAGAGGAAAGTTGTATGTCTCAATGGTGTTATACCGCACCCTGACTGGCTCATTTCTTCCTTGTGACCAGAAAGGGGATGTCCAACTGTCTACGGGTGGACTTTGGGTCTCCACTCCATGCTTCCCCTCATTCACATTGATATAATTTTTTGTTCTGGGTCTTTGGTGCCTGATACCTGATTCCACTGTCACCTCATGATCACACTGGCTCGTAAGCTTACTCCATGAGAATTTTGTTACTTCTCAGTTAGATGGCTGCTTGGTTACCTTCCAGCCCCCAGACACTATATCTTTTTTTCTTTTTTTAAATCATTTTATTTGGGGCTCATACAACTCTGATCACAATCCGTACAGCCATCCATTGTATGTCAAGCACATTTGTACATTTGTTGCCCTCATCATTCTCAAAATATTTGCTTTCTATTTAAGCCCAGGAATTACTTTTTTCAAGGTGAACGAATTCATTTAATATTTATGTCAAAATAATTGCTTGTTTAAGGGAAAATATCAGATTTTATTCATTTGCCAATTTATTCCATTATTTGAATACTTAATATGTGATGGGCACAAAATGAGGTAAAAAATAGTTCCCTGCATACCCTGCTAAGGTTCAATGATGGATGGATTACAGGTTATCTTATAAAAAAGGAAAAGTTATAATCAAAATAGTCCACATCAGGAATCCAGGACAGATGATTCCTTCAGGACCAGTGGTGACAGGGGCAATACCAGGAAAGTGGAGGGAACATGGTGTAGAAAGGGGGAACCAATTACAAGGATCTACATATAACCACAGACAACAGAAAAGTGGGTGAAGTGGATGTCAGACAGTATGATATGACAAAGTAATAATTTATAAATTACCAAGGGTTCATAAGGGAGGGGGCAAAGAGGGAAGGGAAAATGAGCAGCTGACACAAGGGCTCAAAAAGAAAGCTAATGTTTTGAGAATGATGAGGGCAACAAATATACAAGTGTGTTTGACACGATGGATGGATGGATGGATGGTAAGAGTTGTATGAGCCCCCAATAAAATGATTTGAAAAAGAGAACTGTATACTAAACAGGAAGAAATTCGTTTTTTAAAAAAAGAATTATGGAAAAATTGTTTTCTTTTTTTTTTAAAGTCCAGGTTGGAGTAAAAAAAAAGTGTGTGGGGGGTGGGGAGTGGGGCCGGGGGGAGGAGGGGTGGTTGAAGAAAGAAAAAAAAAGTCCGTGTCGTGGTTCATGGGAGATCCAGGAGCTAAGACAAGCATCTCTAGCCACCCAGTCAAGGCCCGTCATCCCGGGGAAAAAATTAAAATGGCCGTTCCAGCCGTTGACAAATCTTTTGCTAAATATAAAGGCATTCCGGTGATCCTGGACTTCAGCTAGGGTTCTCCAAGAACACAGCTGTGGAAAGAAATGCTTCTCACTTTGCACACAAGACCAGGGTCCCCTCCGACAACGACAGTGGGCTCTGTTCACTTCCAGGGGTGCTGCCTCGACCTTGTTCCATCAGCGCATACGGTTGATTCTGCTAGACTAGACATGGCCTCCGCCAAAATTGCTGTTTTGATTTGGATTGCTAAAAATAAGCCCTGAGAAGCCTGCCGTGTTCAAGGGAGCCAGGCGCACGCAGCTCCGGGGAGCCAAGGAGAATGCGTTTGATTTGCATTACCTAAGAGCTGAAATTGTAGCAACTGCTATATAATTAGCCAGCCTAATGGAATCCTTTCAACACCACAACCGTTCAACGGGTGCGTTTAATTGAAAATAAAATTTGCAGACCAAATATGTTATCGAAACCGTATTCGATGAAGAGATCGTAACTGTGACCAAGTCTGGGGAAGGAGATGCGTGTTGTGGAGGGGATGGGAGGTGCTCCCACACGTGGGGAGGCACTTAATGTGCCTTCAAGTAGTAAAGTGACCAGATTTTAACTTTGGTCAAGCGAGACACCATTGACTGGAGCTGTGTATATCCTCTTCCCATTCTCCTGCCATTCCCTAGCTTGTTGTGCATTCTTTCCAAAAATCGGGAGTTTTTAAAACGCCAGCGGGGTACGCGGGAAAAACTGTTTAAAATCGGGACTGTCCTGCCAAAAGCAGGACGTCTGGTTACTTTATTAGTGTCCCTGGGGAAAGGATTAAACTCTCTCTGGATCACTGTCACTGGGGCCCAGCCCCGGCGCCCCACGTATCATAGCCTTCCTAAAGAGAGAAGCCACGGTTAGGCTCTGGGGAACCCAGGGGAAGGGAACAAAATGACGCTTCTTCTAGAACCCATTCACTACCAACCGGAAGGTGGTTTCCATCCCGGAGGAGCAGCCATTGTCTCTTAGAAGAGCCACCCCAAAGATGGTGGCCATGGCCTGGAGGTCAACTCTCCGTGGCCACCTGACATCAGAGCAGCAGTGTGTCCCTGGGGTCTTCAATGGCTTCTGGAAAAGAGACTGCCCGGCACTTTTTCTGAGGGCCCAACATCTCCAACTACCGGCCTTCCATTTACAACTGAGTACTCAAATGATTGACAGGGAAGTGGAATCGCCTTTGGGGTCAAACCTTGCACCGGTCACCCTGTAACTTGTGGGATGTTACCTAACATGTCTGGATCATAGTTACTTCATCTTAAAAAAAAAAAAATGGGCGAGAGAAAAAAGGCTAAACGCACCTCACGGGAGAGGCAAGCACATCAAATGAGACCACGTTGGTGGAACTTCTAGCCAATGACTCAAGGAGCACAAAGACTCGGGCGCATCCTCTACGCCAGGGTCATTCTCGGCACCTGATAGCCCCTAGAACACCCGGTGATTATCTGCCTTGTCCAAACAGCTGTGACAAGGAAAGGTGACATTACTTGCCCAAGGCCACAAAGCCATTGGAGGCTGGACCTAGGGTTCCAGGGAGGTTGGATTTGAGCCTGTGTTTTAACCGTTCATTAGAAATGTTCCCTCCGTTAAGGCCTTCTCGCCTCACAGGACAGTCCTCCGAGTGTGAGGTTTTATGATGTGGCTGCCACTGGTTGGCTCTGACTCACCCTGTGTGACAGGACGTGGTCCCTGTGTGTGACAGAATACAAGATTGCCTGGCCCTTGGGCCAATTCACCTCAGTCCCCCACGCCCACTCCAATTGGAGCAAGCATGATGGCCTTCCATGGGGACCAGTCCCTCTTCATGACATCATGCTTTGCGGAGGCAGCTCTTCTCCAGTTTTACAAGTTTATATGGTTGTTAAGTCTTTCTTCTTTAAAAAAAAATTAAGTTTTATTGACATATAATTCATTTATCACACAATTCAAAAGCACAAATGTGTTTCAAAAGTGCCTTACCATCTTCACGACAGTCAGTCATAGACCATTTTCTTCATTCTTGCCATGAATGAGTTCCTTCTTTCCTCTAATTTCCCCTGTCATACCACAACAAAACTGTTCATCTAGTGACTGTTTCTACAGATTTACCGATCCTGGATTTTGTATTAAAAAAAAAAATCATACCAAAACAAAAATAACGCCAACTGCAATAATAAAACACAGAGGGGCTGAGCACCGGTGGCGTAGGGTTGTGTGTGGGACTGCGGCCCACAGGATTGGCAGTTCAAATCCAGCAGCACCTCTCTAGGAGCAAGGCTGGGCTTCCTACTCCCACCAGGACAGTGATGCCCGCCACCCCACCCCACCCCACCCCCGCCCAAAATAAATAAATAAATAATAATAAAAGACAAAAAAGTCCAAAAGAAAGCAGGTAAACAAAAGGCACTAGAGGTGATTAAAAATGGGCTGAAAAGAGATACAAAGGGGAAGATGTTCAATACTGCCCTGACTCCATGTGCAGTAATCCACGGCTCAGTGTCTCTGTCTGAGGGCAATGGTACTCACATCCCTGGTCAACGGTACAAGGGAATTCAACAGAAGCTTAACATGCAAGGGGCCTCTGCAGATGGACTTTGGGTTTCCAAGATCATCCATAGCCCTCTGCAAACCCATCCCTTGCCCAGTTTGAGTATTTCCTCACATGCAGGGCTCTGCTCACACACTCATTCAGACAGTGCCCTCCTATGATCTGCGAGGTTTTCATTGAGTGAGCTTTTGTGAGCTGGATCTCCAGGTTCTTCTTCGTAGTGTGTCTTTGTCTGGAAGCTCCACTGGAACCTGACCACCATGGGCAAACCTCCTGGTGTCTAAAACACAGGTGGCCCAGGCACCATCACCATTGCGGCCTGAAAGCCACTGCAGTACCACAGACTGACAGACAGGTGGTGGAACATATGAAGACTCCTTCAGAAAACTTTCTAGAATTAGCCCAGAGCCCAGGGTTACTGCGGCCTCTGTGTGGCTGGTGGGAAGGAGAAGTGGCATCCTTCATGGCAGGGGTTCGTTCCACCTATCCGCTGGCCTGTAGAGCTAGTTAGACCTTTCATGGGATCCCCAGGAAAATATAAACTGAGCAGCTGGGGTGGGTACAGGTCTGACTTAGCGAGAGATGGGCAGGGCTAATCCCTAAGACCTTGGGCATGAACAACTGGTTGACTCATGCATCTGGTACTCTCTGCCAATGGTCAACCACAGGAATTGGAAGATGACCCCTTGTACAGACACAGGGGTAGCACCGTGTGCTCAAATACACTGGCACAGTTAGACATTGGTGTGGGAGTCTGAAGGGAGCCCTGACCTGGCTGCTAACCCCAAGGTCGGAGGCTTGAATTCATCAGCCACTCAGAGGGAGAAAGACGTGGCAGTCCATTCCCACCGAGACCGTTTAACAGAGCAGGTCTACTCTGTTGCGCATGGCCGCTGAGCTGGAATCCACCGTGCTGTGTGCGGACGTATGTGCAGGGTGGCCGGCAAGCACATCCATCATGGCTCTCTTCAGTATAAAGACAGTCTGAGTTCTAAAGCAGTACGAGGCAGACAGCCAGTGCTGGAATGAAGTAGGTCCCCTGGCAGGGGCTGGAGGAACAGTCAGGTGACCTAGGATCTAGGTCAGGGATTGGTTGAGAGGACGATCCCTGGCTCCGCTCTGGTCATGGGAGACATAGGAGACCTCCAATGGGACTTCTGGGGGACAACCTCATTGTCACAGAGAGGAGACAGTTGCTTGGAGTGTGGTGGTGGTGGTGATTGATGTTGGTAGCAGGCAGGAGAATCCCAGGGAAGCTAGGACAGTGCCTGGCATGACTGGGTGGCTCAGGCCGCAAAGATGAGTCTATAGAGTACACAGGGACACCTGGGCAGGACCCTGGCTCTGTAAACTGGCCCAGTCATTCAGCATGGCTTATGCAGTGCAGGCTGGGTGTGTGTTTCCCACCAGCTTCGCTCTCCCGGGAGTCAAGAGGGCTAGAAAGGGCAGGACCTTCCCCAGGGGCAGGTAGAAGCAGTCCTTCCTCTCAACTAGCCTGGATCTGAAATGAGAAAAAAAGCAGAATGAGACCCTCAGGCAACTCTCATTTCTAAAAGCAGATACCCAGATAGAATAGGGTGCAGGTCTGGGAGAACAATGGCGTGATGGGAACGCACAGCGGTGAGGGGGGTGCGGTAAGCAGGGGTGCTACATTGTGCAATGGGCCTGGCCCAGGGCATAGCCCATCCTGGACCCTGATCAAAAGAGACTTCCAGAATAAAATAAAACATTTTAAAGGTAAGAAGATAAGGGGTGGGGGTGGGGAGCCCGGTGTAAATGTTGCTATGTTTGTAGGTGGGGCTTAGCCTCCCAACCAAGCCGGTCTTCTAAGTGAGCCTACAGAGTCGTGAGCCCGTCAGAGGCACTGGCTGGAACCTGAGTTGGGGGTTTGTGGGGAGTCCAGGTGCCGCTGCCATGCCCTGGAGACCTCCGCTTCCTTGTGGGTTAAGGGAGGAGTCCAACACTGCCCACCGCGCACGGGGCTGATGATGTTTAACTGGGATGAAGGACAAAAACAAAGTGTTAGGACTGTCTGCCTCAGAGAAGAGAGCCCTACCCTATGGACCCTGATCTCCAGCCTCTGAACCTGCGCCCTGCCCCTGCCTCCAATCAGGAAAATAACCACACTTGATCCAGAGTTCTGCTCAAGCAACAGATATCCTCGGGAAGCCTCCCCCAGGACTCCAGCCCAGATTTGGATTGACTGAAGCCTTCTAAACATCCTTCCCAACCTTTCCCTTCCCCTGTCCACTTCACGGTTGTGTTCACGGTCACGGTCTAGGACTATGAATGAATGGGCTGAGAGTGGGGGAGACATGCTGATTCTGGGAGTGACAGGACTTGACCTGTGTGGTCATGGAGGGGAAGCTGGCAAGGTGGGGAGTAGGGGAGTGGTACAGGTAGATAGGGGGATGGTTCTCACGTGACTCTACTTTGCTTTTTCCACCGTGTTCCCTGCACACACCTCAACAATGCAATCCAACTTTTGAAAGTGCATTTCTCAAGAGCCCATTATCTATCCCCCCGTAGATTACAGTAACAAATTATCTAGCCCGGCCCATTTCTTGAGTGTATAATCTACTAGTGGGTTGGCCTCAGTAACCACTCAGGAATGGAGTGTGGACTAATGAAGCCAGGAAAGATGAGTTGAGAGTGGGAAATGCCTAGCAGGGCCCCGATGGGTGTGCAGAGAAGTAGTTTGAGAGCCACTGGAAAGAGGGTTATAATTCCACACAAGTGAGGGGGGGTGGTAACCAGGAGGAGACAGCCAGATGAGAGCCTGCAGGTGAGAAGGGGTACTGGTTCCATGGCCAGAAGGAGGCTGGATAGCTAGCCTGGGAAGTGAGGGGCAGCAGGGGGGTGTTGGGCTTCGAACCCCGGGGAGTTTGAAAGCCAGGCAGAGGAGTATGGACTGGGGAGCAGAGGGGATGAGGGCAGCTCCCGGAAGTGGAGACAGGCTAGAGAGAGAACCTGACTAGGAAATTCCAGGACACTGGGGAGGAATATTCAAATAAGGTATTTTAGGGTGACCAAGGTCACTGGACAACTCACTATTAATGCAAATTATGGTGCATTACAACTTCGTGGTAGTGTGTGGCATTCATGTAATCTGGTGCCAATTAAGAGTGGAGGGGTGGAGTCTAACCTGTCAATCTGGAAATAGTCAGTGAAACCTCTGTGTGGGCATGGCTTTCTCTGAGAATCCTGGGAAATCTCTCGATATTTTCCCTGTGGAGATGAAAGACCAAAAACTTAGTCCTGGGGAGGAGCGTACTAACAGGACAAGATGGCAGCATGCTTTACAGACCTGAGTCTTAGAGGAGCCAGAGAAGCCACATGGACTTACCCTGATGGAACCAGACCTCTGGGGCTAGAGAAGTCACGTGGAGACTCCTCCCAGTGCTGGGATGCTTGGGAGGCCACAGAGAGACCCCTGCCAGCACTGAGGTGCTTCTACTGCCACTGGATACACAAGACTCTGCTCCCACTGACCTGTGTTTGTCCTGGCATCATTGCGTGTGCTTTGTGAGTCTGAAAAGGACTTATGGATTGGTATCAGACATATGGACCAATATCAGCCTTAGGGACTTGGACTGGACTGGGTTGGGATGGTTTCTCGATGTTCCATTCCTCTTATAAAGAAACCTGTACCATATGTATGCTTATGAACTTGTTTCTCTAGTCTACCTGGACTAACACATAGTGGGAGCATGCTCATATGGTATATGAAACCCCAACAAGGGGATTGGGCAGTTGTGCCATCCCACCAATTTTAAAATGAGCTATCTCAGAGGCAGCAGAACCAGGAGACTAGCAGAATAGGGGCTTCTTGGCCCGTGGGGCAGGAGCGGAGCCAACGCTTGGGCCAATGCTTGGGCCAACGCTTACTGGCAGAGTACAGCACCCACGGGCACTCAATGACATAGTTAAAGAACTTTGTAACCCTTGACCGAGTAGCACAGAGGACAGGAGGGCCCAAAAGTTTCAAGGAGCTGAGAGCCAGAGGGACACTGGCCTGCAGGCTTGGCTAAGCAGAGGCTATGCAGACTCAAGAGGCTGTACTGAGTCATTTCTCATCGTGAGTTGTAATCTGATTGTTCCCTATCAAACCCCACAGTGGCTGAGTAATGTGTGAATTCTAGGTAGCCACTGCAAGGAATCTGAGAACCCGATAGAGAATCATGGATTCTGGGTTCATCACTGAGCCCAGAGAAGTGGAGGGTGCTGTGGGAGGGAGGGCGGGACTGCCGAGCGGTGGTGGTGTCTGACCTCCACATTCAGGGACCTGGTACTCGTGCTGATAGTGACTCCCTCTTCCTCCCCAGGGACCCCATACTGAAAATTGTGGCCCCAGATGACTTTCTCTCTCATAGCATTTATGGCTGGAAGATAAAAAACACTTTCATTCAGGGCCCAGATGTCACCATCAGGGTCCTGAGGTCTAGCGAAGGAAGAACTCACTCAAGGTCACACAGCAGGGAGGCTGGACATGAGGACTTCATGTCACGCCGAGATAGAACTTGGGCGCCTCCCTGCTGTGGCCCCTTGCATCCAGTCAGACTCAGCCCCTGGGCTGAGGGAAAAGAGAAGAAAGCAGGGTGGGGCTGTCTCAGAGTTGAGGCCCCTCACCAAAGGGCATCATCTATGCCAACTGCTGCCCTCAGGGTCTCCTTGTATGGCTTATGGCTCTGAGGAGAGCATCGGTCACCCTGGAGGTCGATGGTTTGGTCGAAAGCTAAGCCTCAGGGTGAGTCTATTTCCCAGACCCGAAGGCTGGTTAACGGACACAGGCCTCTCAGCCTCAGTCACAACAGAGACTCGATCATTTTTAATGATTTGGGATAGGGACCCACACTCTCTTACAGTTTAATGATCTTAAGGGATCTGTACTCTAAATTCGCCCTCTGGCTCTGTTATAGACCCTAGACACACAGGTAGGGTCCTAAGTTGATCAGCTGGATCTACCTCCCAGGTGTGGAACAAGTGCAGGTAGGTGTCTTGGCCTCAGACCGCAGCCATGGAATTAAGATTCTGGGGGAGGGGCCCAGGAATCTGCATTTCATTAAGTTCCCCAGGTGATCATTTGCAAAATCAAGTTTGAAAACCAACTGCCATGAAAAAGGACCGGAGGCAGGGAGGGGCCTTGAGGGGGGTTAGACGGAGGATGACCGAGGAGGGAGGAGGGAGGGCGTGGAGCAGAGAGCTCAGAGTGAAAAGGGCGGTGCATCGCTCCTGCTTTGCAAGCGGATACCCGCTCTGCCCACTGGCTCCGAGGTGTTCCAGCAGAGTAAACACACGGTACAAAACCATGACTCACCCTTGGTGAAGGCCCTCCCTCCAGGCAAGACACTCATGCTGGCCTGGGCTGGGCCTTCATTTCGTTTTAGGATGTGTGGGCCCAGTCAGCGTTTCCCATGCTGCTGCAGCAGGCACGCCGCCAGAAGACCCAGGTCACACACACCCCACCGCTGCCGCCGCCCTGGGGAACGGACGGGCACTGCCCACCGAAAGGTGAGGAGCATGGCACCTGGATGTGCTGCGATGGCTCTGACAGTGAGGGTGGAGACAGCGGCCACCCCAATCAAGGTGTGCGAGTGTGTGCGCCCGCACGTGGACGCGCACGTGCAACACAGCCAACACCGTGTCCACGTGTACTTCAGCTCCACCCCTTAGAAACACAGCCGGCCAATCAGAAGTTGCCCACGTGCAAACCTGGATGCCAGCTTCCACCACTGACAGGAAGGGCCACATACTGTGCGAAAGGGCAAAAACAGATATTGGGCGCTGAGCTGACTAACCCCGAAACTCTGGTTCAATCCCTGATGCGATTGCTGCATCCAAGTTCGTGTGAGTGTGTGTGAGTGTGCGTGTGTGTGTGTGTGTGTGTGTGTGTGTGTGTGTGTTGGGGATGGGGGGAGGCATTCCTAGAGAGGGCACCCTAGGTAACAGATTTCACCAATCAGCAAGAGAATAAACAAGGCATTCGCTTTGTAATTCAATCCACAGTGACCATTGCAAAGAGCAAATTGCCCATAAGCAATAAGGAAAAGCAAAGCAAAGCAAAATAAATAAATAAATAAAAGCCTCAAAGGCCGCACATTATCTTTTCCTCCCACAAATAAGTGTGCTGTGTATGCTTCTAGGCATCTCTTCTTGCTACCAATCAAGTGATGTGACATTTGCAACTTGAGCCAAATTTTCATAATATTGATTTTTCAAATAATAAAAGTCGCATGGGTACTTAGTGTTGGCCCGATCCTTGTCGTCCATGTCCATCTGTAAGTTTCATTGCAGATTCTACGAGGTCAACAGTGCTTTGGGAAGAGGTGGTGTCTGTCCATCTGTCTGTCTGCCACGAGTGGACTTAGGAGGACAGAGGGGAGCCCTCCCCATCCCGAGTCTGGTGGGGCATACTATACAACTCAGCGGGGAGGGTTTCTTCATTGCCACAGATAAATACGGGGGTGGGTTTTGTGCAACAGAGAAGGGCCATTCACCACCATCACACTCTGAAAAAAGGTCTCTCATTGCTAAAAGGGAACCAGCTGAGTATACAGCTCCCTACCCTAGGGAGAAGCAGCCAAGCGGTCCTCACGGCCTGCCTCCAGGTGCCAGAATTTGGGACCGTGAGAGACAGCCTCTTTCCCTGGCCCTGATGGCACAAGGCTCTTCTGCGAAGCAGTTATCATGTCTACTAACAGTCCTTTGAGGATGGTCTTACCAGGCAGCCAGCACAGCCCTGCCCACAGGAAGATGACATGGACAAGTAGCTGGTGAAGTTAGATGACGTTTCCAACTTACAGTTTTCTTCTTCTCCCCCCACTTTTGTGTTTCTATGCTGCTTTCTTTGGGCAAAGTTTAAAAACCAATCACTGTCCAGTCTTATATCAGGGTAGACTGGGTTCCAGGGGTCAAGAGGTGATTTTTTTCAGAAGCAGATCTCCAAGGCTTTCTGAGTGGACCTGAACCCCTCACCTTTCAGCTGACCACTGAATGTATTAACTGCTTGTAATATCCAGTGACTGTGGGCACTAGTTACACATCCGGAGAAGCCCAAGTGTGGATAAGCCCATACACCCACAGAAGTCAAAGGAGCTCTGAAGGCCTGGTGAGTTACATGCTGGGCTGCTAACCTTAAGGCCAACAGTTCAATCCCATCAGCTGCTCTGCAGAAGAAAGATGAGGCTTCCTACTCCCACAAAAAAGTGACAGCCTGGAATCCCCCAGGGGCACTTCTACCTATCAGGTCTCGATGACTTAGGATTGACTCCAGAGCAGTGAGGGAAGGAAGTCAGGCACCCTCAAGGCAGAGGGCATTTTCCATGCCAAGCAGTGCCTTCCCCGCCTTCCACCTGGAGGTCACCACTCTCCTGGTGGTCACCACTCTCCATTGGCTTGCTGTGGTTGGACAGCATGTGGATATGGACCCAGGACGCACACTGAGTTAGAGAGCAGAGCAAACTCAGAGTCAGTCGGGAGGTCCAACAGGTGTTTTAGGAAATCAGCTAGAACTTCCTTCAAGGGTTCAACCAAGAGCTCCCATAAGATCCAGCCCACTCCTAGCCATACACGCAAGAATAAGGAGAAGGGACATCTTCACAGAAACATGCACACATGCTGGCCTATGAATGGCAAGGGGCGTGGGGTTGGGGGGTGGCAGTCTCTCTCTGCAGGCAGACGGGGCTGACGAGCTGATGGTGGGTGACCTGGGCATATCCTTGTGTGTGGGTTTCATTGCTTTCTCAGAAGCAGGTCACAGGCTGGGGAAGGGTCTTGCTCTCAGGCAGAGTGCACTGGAAAGCGATTGCTTCCACCCCATCCCCCTGCAGCCCAGAGAGGAGCAGTCTCCCTTTGGCGCTTGCCTGCGTGTGTTTGATGGGCATGACCACACAGAGGCAAGAGTCATGCCCTGCCTGCCTTGGGCGGGGAGGCCCTGGACCAATACTGTGAACTCCCCTGTCTCACACAATGCACGGGTTCCAACCACGGCCCCGGGGCCACTCCTACCTCTGGAGTGCCACAGGTAACTAGGATGCCTTGATCCTAGTTTTTGTGACCACTAACCCTGTTTTTGGTGTCACTTTTCTCTGACCTCCCATGTGGTTTTAAAGCTCGATACCTCCACAAATCCTTGGTCTCTGGGGCAGGTAGATAATATTCTGTCAACTTAGAGATGTATAAAAGTGGCGGGTGGAATCCAGCCTGTCAATGGAGTCACATCCTGATGATAACTCCTGGGGGTGGGGGGGGAGGGCAGGATGGCCTTCTTTAAGGAGGGCTTTGGGAACACCTCTCCCTCTACGACCCAGCCTTCCTTCTTGCTGGGACTCCACGAGAGCTGCCAAAGCCCTGCCACATTTCCACCGACCTTGGATCCATAGGACTCTGCACCCACCAGCCTGTGGTCCTCCTGCATTCTGTACAACATGTGGCTGGGTGGTGGATCTGAAAACTCATTATGAATGAACGGGTTGGCAAGCTTTCTTCATGCATACATACACTTCTTGATATAAAGCTCTTCCTTCTCCATATACATGTGCCTGGATTTGTTTCTCTAGCTTAAGAGAGACTCCATCATGACCTCAGGCTCGTGGTCTCCCTCATCCCGATGATACAGCCCCTGCTATGAAGTCAATGCCAACTCCCACAGGGAGAAAATCCTGGTCAGCTTCCAAGACGGCAACTCTTCATGGGAGTCGAATGTCCCCTCTCCCTCCCTCGGGACAGCTGGTGAGTTTCAAAGTGCTGACCCTCTGCTATGTCTCTGTATGGACCTTGTCCTGGTACCATGTAGCATGCGCCCTGGTGCTGTCATGAAGATGCTATGGACTGCCAGCCACAAGGTTGGCAGTTTGAAACAACTAGCCACTCCATAAGATGAGGCTTTCTACTCCAGGAGAGGTACAGTCTTGGAGACCCACAAGGGCAGTTCTCCCCTGTCCTCCAGGATTGCTGTGAGCTGGAATCAACTCAATGAGCTTGAGCACTTTGAGTTTGAGGCTGTATTTAAGATTTAGCTAATAATAATCATAAGAAGAAGCTCACCATCCTGTGCCTCTGGAAGGGACTCAACCCTCCAGCCAGCAGCCGCTCAAGCAACCACCCTGGGTTTCCTGCTCCCAGGACAGGGCTGGCCTCTCGAATCCGTCTGAACGGCTCTGTGCAGAGCTGACAGTCTAAAATGTAAGTCGTGATGGGCGCCAGAGCACGGGGAGAGGAACGTGTTGAAGGACTGAAACACCACGCACCCCATGGCTTTGGGTCACCAGGTCATGACCTGATCCACGTGTAAGAGAGGAAAGGGGATCGGACCCAAAGACACAGCACAACCTCTGGTCACCTGGTGTTGCAGAAAAGCATGGGGGGATTTCCATTAGGAGTCTAAGTGGTGGACGTGTTAAACTGCAGGTCAAAGGCTGAGGTTGAAGGGTTGAGCTTCCCCCCCACCCCCACCCACCCAAAGAGTGCCTCAAAAGAAAGGTCTGGTGATCTATTAAAGTGGGAGGGGAAAAAATCCAGTCAGGTAATTCTGCCCCATAACCCCAAACCCACTTCCTTCACATGAATTCCCGTGTGCAGTGAGCTATGTAGGATTCCTGAGGCTATGAGTCCTTAGAGGTGCAGCTGGAGCATGTTGAGGGCAACGTGCTCCACTGGACTTTCTCCTGCCTACCCCCACCCCCACCCCCCGCCCTGGATGTCTGAACTGCGCTTCCCCGCCACCACTGCATTACAGGGATTCCTTCTAGCACTCCTGTGACCCCACTTTCCTGGTGGTGAACTCAGGCTAGGAGAGGTAAGAAGCTGGACTGCCACATATACACACTCCAGGGCTGGACCCCAGAGCCCACGCTCTCCTCCCCCAGCACCACCTGCCTGCACGTGGGTTCCAATCAAAAGCTGGGAGCAAGAGAATGCCCCGCCACGTCAGAGCATCTCCGACAACCGCCTGGTCACTCCTCAACTAACTCCGAGCTGGCCAGATGGTCTGTTTCCTCAGCCCACCCAAGCCAGCTGCTTCCTTCCGATGAGTATCCAAGAGGCCAGGGTGTTTCTCTCTTCTTCCTGCAACCTGCCGAGCCTGGGGAGATCGATGGGGCCCGGCGCTGGAGAATCCCAGAGTGGAATCAGCTGAGCATGCGGGCACACAGGCTGGCTTGCCGGCCTGGCTCACCCCATGGACTGCTAGGCCCGTCCCTTGCCTGTGCTGGGCTGGCTGCGCACACAGGGTGATAACGAGAACAACGGAGAGGCTCCTCCCTCGATCCTTCTTCAGGAAAATTATCATCATCCCTGGGAAGCTCTCATCCACTCCCGCTAATGGGACACTGACATCAGCCCCTGGCTGTGTCGTAGGCCAGCCCGATGCCTCCTGTCCATCTAGGGACAAAGGATGAGAGGCATCCCCTGGGGGGAGGAGTCAGGGTGGCCGGCAGACAGGATTCCATCTCCTGTTCGTCTCAGGCCTGAGCCTACCAAGGCCGATACTAATCCCAGTGTGGGTGTGGGGTATGGAGTCCCTGGGTTAATGCGCTCAGCTGCAGGACGCACCGGTGGGGTGGAGTGGGGAGCGAAGAGGGTCGAGCCCCACAATGATGCCTCAGATGCGCACGGTTTCGTCTTGTTTTTCCCATGTAACACACGAGTGTCCATCTGAATGTCTGGCTGCCACCATGCCCACTGTGGTGAGAGAAGTCCATCCCGACTCATTGACCCTCGTGGGCCGACTAACTGCCCCTCGAGGGTTCCCAAGCAGCTGGCAGGTTCGAACTGCCGAACTTTCCGTTAGCGGGACTCTATTTAATCGCCACACCACCAGGGCCCCTTGGAGAGAACCCCGGGCCCAAAGTCAGTTGCATCTTAACCCTCGGGACTTACGCATGAGCACACGGCCCATGGCGAAGGGGGGTTCAGGCTGCAGGGGGACGGAGGCTACTCCTCCACCGGTTTCCTTCAGGGGGAGGATTCCGGATGATTTCGGTGGTCCCAATGTAACCAGCAGTGTCCTTCAAAACAGAAAGGCAGGGGCAAGAAACAGAATCAGAGGACGGTGTGACGAAGGCAAAAAGGCTATGGCACCAGGAGTCAAGGGATACGGGCTGCCTCTCGCGCACGGTCACCTGGTCCATTCCGACTCACAGGGACCCCAGGATGGGGTAGCTCTACTCCTGCAGATTTTTGAGGCTATAAATCTACAGAGCAGCTGGTGGGTTCGAACTGCTGACCTTGTGGTTAGCAGCTCACTTCATAACCAGGGGTTGGCAAACTCCTGAGACCGAAGAGCCGATCCTGTTTCCCCTAACAACTCTGAAATCCCTCAAGAACCTTAAATATGTTTTTCCAAACAAATGAAATCACCGAGATCTGAAATAATAAACCTTCCCATGTTACTTCGGAGCCCCACGTGCACACTGAAAGAGCCGTAGATGGCTCCTGAGCCGCAGTTCATTGCACGATGCTATTTGGGCCTGAGAGCCTGGGAATAGCAAGGAAGCAGATTCTCTGCTGGTGCCTCCGGAAAGGAACTTGTCCCCGGTGACACCCGGGCCAACCTTCTATCCGCGCAGCCGTTAAGATAATAAGCAGTCTGTGGCGAGTTCCGGAGTTTGGGCCATTGTCACAGCAACCATTGAAAATGAACACATTTTCAATATATTCCAACCCACTGAGTGTCTCGGTTTCTGAGACCAGGCAGCGAGCCGGTGCCTGGCTCCTCTTCAAAGCTCTCCTTGCAGATGTTCCCTGATGTGTCAGGGACCGAGCAGGGTGAAGTGGAAGAACCCAGACTCTGCCCTCACCCCCTCCTGGCCTCCCACTCTGAAGAGCCTCCCACAGAGCCAGGTAGAAGCCAAAGCACCAGGAATCTTGGGCTGTAACCGTTCTGTGGATGCATCCACTCCGGTGGGCTTGCAAGGCCCAAGGACACTTGCCGGTAGCCAGGCCCCTGACAGCCCTGCTGGTGGCCAGCACAGGGGTAGAGTCCCCAGACTTGGCTCTCTGCCGCCTCTTCTGAAGTTGCCTGCTTCCTTCCTCATTCATAGCAGCAAACACACACACGCACACACACCCCGCCTTTCTCTGTAGCTCCATGGGGCATTGATCTCAAAATGGCCTGCTTCCGCCGGGTGGACTGCAGGCGGGGCTGTCGAGGAGAGGAGGCAGGTGATGCCACACAGCCAAGCTGACCCTCACCCTCCCTTCCTGCCAGACCCTGTATGGTGATCAGGGCTCCGACCTCTGGTTCCACAGGTCCTCCTGTGAGAGCTGTCCTGCCTGCCTGGGTGACCGCTTGGACTGAGGGAGCGCCATCAAGCTTCTGAAGGTGGCTGACTGCACAGGCCAGTCCTTTACTATTGGCTCGGACAACCCAGGACGGCTGCAAGGAGCTGGGGTTGTCCTTGGGCAGGGCCAGGCCTAGGAAAAATCGGGCCCACTCCTCCTGATTCTCTCTGCGTGATAAGCACTCTTCCCTTCTTCTTCCTGGAAAGGACCCTTCCTCTGCCATCCTCATTAAAACCAAATTCACTGCCAACGAGTCAATCCCGACTCGCAATGACCTGATGAACTGTAACTCGCAGGGGAGCAGAGCTCATCTTACTCCCAGAGGGGCTGATGGCTTGGAACCGCCAAGCCAGCGGGTTGCAGTGCAGCACAGAACCACTATGCCACCAAGAGCGTTCGCCGGAGTGAGGCTGGCCAGGAGGAAGCAAGACCAGGAGTCAGTCTAGTGCCTGCAGTGGCTATTGCCGCAGGTCACAGAACATGACGAGACAGAGCCGCTTTGGACCCAGCACCTGTCCAGCACGCTCCGACCCGTGGTGACCCTGCTGCACCGCAGAGGGTATTCCTGCCTGCCGCCTTTACAGCAGCAGGTTGCCACAGGTGGGCTCGAACCACCGACCTTCGGGTTCCCATGCCACATAGCCCCCAAGCCACATCCACCGCCATCAATGATGACCCCATGCAGGGTCCATAAAGGTGGTCAGTCTTACAAGAGCAGGAAGTCTCCCTTGGAGCAAATGACTGGTTGGAACCACCAACTGTGTAGTCCAAGAGCAATCCATGTGGAATCAGTGGCCTGACCCAGTCAGGTCCAGGAGAGAGACCCCTCAGAGTACTCTTGTTTCAGTGGGTGGGTGGAGAGGGCCAGGGAGGAGCAGCGAAGATCCGCATGGGGGTCGGTGATAGGGCATGTGTCCAGGGCTGTCCCATGGAGACGTTGAGATAGGAAATGTTATCTGGGAACAATGGCCCCACCCTGCCGTTGTGCTAGCCCTGAATCTGACAGGAGAGGATAAAGCTTCCAGAACCATGGCCCCAAACCACTGGACCGCCCACTCACTCCCACACGGTGTATGCATGCCAACCGCCGGCTGTTGGAGAAGGAATAAAGCTTCACCCAGCACCTCAGAAGGGGCAGGCCATTGTGCAGCTGGCTTTCAGCTGTCCCCGACTCCTTGGCCTCTGATTTGTGACTTCCCACACAAGCGTACAAAGCTCAGCCACGACCTGGTCTTTTCAGCTAGAATGGCTAACATCTGACTTTTCGTGAGTGGATCGCCAGGTCTTTCTTCCTCATCTTAATCTAGAAACTCTACTGAAACCTGTCTATCATCAGAATGTCATGCAAGCCTCCCCCCACCTTCCCCCCACCCCCTACCGGCAGATGAGGAGTGCCTGCTTTTGAGGACTCTCGTGCTGGACTTGAACCTGGGTCTTGTGCACAGAAGGCGAGAATTCTACCACAGAGCAAGTCTGCGGTGGTCAAGTTGGTTCTGGTCCATGGTCACCCCCACAGGTGCTATGGTAGAAGGGTGTTCCCCAATTTTTCCAGGACTGACTGATCAGTTTTCCGACCATTGTACTATGCTATTTGGGCCCGAGAAGCTGGGAATAGCAAGGAGGCAGATTCTCTGGTAATTCCTCCGGAAAGGGACTTGTCCTCAGTGAGACCCGGGCTAGCCTTCTATCCATGCAGTCGTTAAGTTAATAAGCAGCCGATTGACCACCCACCAGAGGCCTGCATGGGCTTGTGTTTCGTGTCTCCAAGGCTCACCTCAAGGCAAGGATGTCCCTTCTATCTTACATAGGAAACTGGGGCTTGCTGGGCCAGAGGCCAAGTGTGGATCAGAATCCAGCATTGAGGGGCCCCACACCTGATATAACACATAGCCCCAAGATCAGGGGACAAAGAATTGCCACCACCACATCCCCAACCCCCCCCCACACCCCCCGGGGTCACAGAGTTCCTCTCTGAGCAGCCCCCACCACCTTGCAAAGAGAAGGTGATTTTTGAAAACCCTACGATGAAAACAAGAAGCATAATAAATGCTCAATCGATGCCTGCAAATTTGGAGTTTAGCAGAGTAAGGGCTGTGGAATTCGAAGGCTCTTGGTGGCTGAGAGCTCTGAATTTCTGCTTCCTCATCAAGAAAATGGGAACAGAAAGACCTGACAGACAAACAGACGGATGGAGGAGGCTGGGGTGGGGGTGAGGACATCACGTCCCCCAGTGTCCCGTGGGGCTTGAGAAACAGCAAAACTGCAAGTGAAAGGAGAAGCCCAGATGGGGGAGCACTGGTGGCTTCCTACCGGCTTTGGAAATAGTGCTGGTTCCCTCCCCGCAACTGGGCACCTTCTGGGAAGGGACGTAAACTCGCAGTTACCCAGCGACCACTGCCACAGGCTGGAGCAGGGCCCAGCTAACCCTTTCAGGTGTCCACTGATGCCCATTGGGATTTGGAAATAGGCTCCCCTATAAAATCCAGGGTGCATGTAACCCAGGAAGAAGGGGATATGCGTGTGGGGATCAAGAGCAGTTGTGCCCGGCACTGTGCCTGGGGATTTGGGGCTAGGGTCTTAACTTTATATCAGCAGTAGTGGCTTCGACTGGACCTTGGGCCCTGGGTCCATATGAGCAGCTGCCTTTTCACTGGGCCACCTTGTGTGTCTGTCTGTCATCTATCTGGGTCTAGAGGTCATTTCAAAAGCAGAGACTCATCTGTGCAACCGATTTCCTAGACCTCCATATGCCCATGGCTTTGGGGAGAAAACAAAACAAAACTCACTGCTTTCGTCGGTGCTGGCATGGCGACCCTACAGGACACAGGGGCAGAAGGGCCCCTGGAGGTTCCTGAGATGAACTGACATCCCTGTGCTCTGCAAGGGACCAAAGAGTCCGCAGACAGGCGAGCAAAATGAAGAAAGGAAAATGTGAGTGAGATGGGCCATGGGGTGTGTCCTAGCTGATAGAAGAGGCCTCTTTAGGGGGGCTCTATGCTCCTGCAGGGAGCTTCTACAGAGCTTCAGATCCTGCCCTCTAGGGTCAAGGTCCTGTCCCAGGGGCTTGCTAAGAGTCAGCATCAACTCGATGCAGTGAATTTGGCTTAGAGTTTGGCATCTTGCCAGGACAGCCTCAAGACTTGCGGAATGGATTGTTGGCCACTCGTCAGCTTCCATCTGCCCAGAACAGAACTTTAACCTAGGCTTTCCAAGGCTCTGCACCTTTCGGAGAGGAGACAACCTCGACCTTTTCTTGGGTGGGTTTGAACAGCTGACCTTGGGATGAGCAATCCAACACAAAGCGGACTGCTTACTCAGAGTGGACTGTCAGACCCCCAAGCGCAGCCCTGCACTGCTGCCGGAGTCCTTCCACTCCTCAGCCCGCAGACGCCAGTGAGTGACGCTTTGCCCATCTGGAACACAGCTATGAAAGCGGAGCCCGGGTCATTGCGTGTCTGTGCGGGGCGGGGCTGGGGGGATCTGAAAACTGACAGGGGTGAAGGATGCACAAAATGATACCAAGGAATCGTGCATGCAAAAAAAAATAGTGAAATGCCAACTATGTATGTATGTACACACACACACTGACTAAAAGCAAAATGTCTACTGATGGAGAATATAATATATAATGTGTATAAATGTTTTCTTATATATACGAGGGGCTGTGTTCATCTTGAAGCTGGCTTCTGAAGCCCCTACTGTCCCTGAGGCCCCCAGAGAAAAGTCACCCACCAGGCCTGGTTCTTCTCGCGGCAGAGCCCAGTTTGCTGCAGGTAAAGCTCCCGGCAGTAGGCAGAGAGTGAGGGCAGGGGAGGCTGCCAGTAAAGGGCCTAGGAGGTGCCAGAAAGCTGGGTTGCAGCCGTGGTGACTACACGCTGGCTCCCCCTTTACAAGTTGAGTGCCTTCTTCAGCGATTGCCACCTGCTCCACACACCCAGAAAGAGCTGCCCTGGAAGGTCAGGAATCCCACCCTTGCCTGGCCCCTTCCTCCCTGCTGGATGCAAGCCCCAAAGGCAGTATCCACATTGGACCTCCTGCACCAGCCTCTGTCCAGATAGAGTTCGATGAACCAGTGGCTGGACAGACTGATGGACGGCAGAGACAGAGGGGAGTGGACAATGTTCTAAGGCCCTGTGGCTTAGTATCAGAGGACAAAGAAAATTAAATGCAATCTCAGCCAGAAGCAAAATGTCCAATGTCAGGGAACAGCTGGGGGAGGGGAGTGGCAGACAGTAAGAAGGCTGAGGGGTACATGCTCCTTCTCTTTTACACACATCACACACACATGTAAATACACATCATACACACAGCACACATATACCACACACACACAGATACACATACCACCACCATCTCCAACACGCCGCTGCTACTGGGTGGGAAAACAGGGATTCTGAAAAGCGGGCATCCATCTCAAACACACGGGGTCTGACTCCTGACCCCGCCATCAAACAACCAGTGCAGCCTCTGTGGAACCTGTACTGTGTCCATGAGGGGCCCCTTGGTCAGTGGCGAGCGAGGTCAGGGCACTAATTAAAAAGCTTGGGCTTACCTGGGAGAAAGAGAGGGGTCTTTGCTCCCCGAGTGTTTTACATCTCAGAGCCCCAAAGGCGCTGCTCACTCGATGGCATGGGGGGACAGACGGCCTAGGAAGTGTGTGATCTGATCACATGGTGACAGGATCTGAATCCAGAATCAACCCTGGATCAGCCCTCTTGGTTCTGAGAGCCCGGCCAGTGGGCAATATCCATCTCAACAGACCGGTGCCCGGCACTGTCCTTCCTTCCTGCACCACTGTCTGGAGGCCCCAGGAGAGAGTGGAACGGGATGTGGTGGAAACCATCAACTCTGCACCCTCACTCCTGGACAGTGCCGCTGACCTCCGCAGCCCCTCCTGGATAGGGATACTGCTTCGCGTGGACCCAGTTCTCAGGCGGGGAAAGACCGGTCATGCCAAGACCGGTGCCCGACACTGTCCTTCCTTCCTGCACCACTGTCTGGAGGCCCCAGGAGAGAGTGGAACGGGATGTGGTGGAAACCATCAACTCTGCACCCTCACTCCTGGACAGTGCCACTGACCTCCGCAGCCCCTCCCGGATAGGGATACTTCTTCGCGTGGACCCAGTTCTCAGGCAGGGAAAGACCAGTCATGCCACTGTCAATGGCTGCTCACAAGAGAGCCCCAAAGCACAGACCCTGCCATCCTCACAGCCCGTGCCCAGGACACAACTGTCCACGTGCCTGCGGGGACTGTCAACTTCCCCGAGGACCCTCACACCCTGGCTGTCTTGGGGAGGGAGCTGGGTCTGGTTCCCACCAGCAGCCATGACCTTCATTAGAAGGAGTAAAATTAGGAAGTCTGAACCCTGTGAAGTGACTCGAGGACACGGAGAGAGCACCTGCCATTGGGAAATGACGTGGGTGGACTTGCTTCCCGTCCATCGACGAGCGGATTACAGGACACCTGGGTTCAGAGCCTGCGAGACACAGAGACTTGAAGAGGCTCGACATGAGACAAGCCCCATTCCCACCCCTCCTCCCTCTCTGAAGGCCACGCGTCCTCCGGTCAGAGACAGGGCTGGCTTCTGGACCAGGGCCATCTCGCGGTGACCAGCTGGCCAGCCCACCATCTCTGGTGGGTACATCGGCCTCTGAGGATGTCAGATCCCATCCCAAGGCCATCATCTGGGGACCCGGCCTGCTATTCTAGCTGTGGTCCCCCAGTTTATTGAAAATACTACACTGAATTCAAGAAAAAACAAACCAAACCTCGGTGCTCCTGGGCCCCTGGTCCAGCCTACGAGCACTCCAGAGCCCTGCTGAGTGGCCAGCTGAAGGTCTGTGGGCTCTATCGAGCAACAGAATGTCGGGACTACTTTGGGGACAGTGGTCACGTCTAAACTTCAAGAAATGTCACAAGATCATAAAGAAAGCTAGTTAGATGTCCAGGGTGGCGGGCCTGTCTCTGTAGTGCTTGCCCTTCCAACTGGTTTAGCCGGAGCCTTCAGAGCCCCCTAAGCTCTCCCTAAAGGCCACCTTGATGCCCAGAGGGGTGAGAGAGGGTGACAGAGGTCACACAGCAGAAGTGGAACCCCGCCTTCCTCACACAGGGCTGCCCCTTCTCTCTCTCGTAACCTCAGGGAGCTGGTGGGCCTTCTGGCAGCTGGCCAGAGCCAGGCTCCAAGGACTCGGGGTTCAGAGCAACGTCCCCACCTCCAGGGGAGCAGGTGGGCCCAGTCACTGTGATACAGTCACCATAACGAGCCCAGCTCAATCATCCGAACACTCTTGCCCCTCATGGTTTTCACAGCCAGAGACATAAACTCCCAAACCCTCTCGCGGTGCTGAGGAGTCCCGCCTCACCGTGACCCGCAGCGCAGCGTCAGGCTTCTGAGCCCACAAGCCTTCCCAGAGGCAGGTGGCTGCAGCTTGCTGCTAGAAAACAGCTGGTGAGTTTGAACTGCTGACCGTGCCCTGGGCAGGCCAGTCAGTAACCCACTCTCCTACTAGGCCGCCCCCCCCCCCCCCACCGCCCTGGCAACCCACAAGACATCTCAGCAAGAACATAAGGGACAAAAAGGGTGGGGACAGTGCAGTACCAAGAGACGCTGAGTGGCTTCCAGGAACTGGAGGCCCGAGGAACTGAAAATGGACCGGAAGAAGGACGCCAGGTGACGGGTTTCTGACAGGCAAGAAGCCACATCACTGAAGCCCCATAGCCACCTGAGCCTGGTCACGATTCCAGGGTCCCTCCCCAATGGCCGGAAAAAACACAGCCACATGACTCCGGTCTAACAAGCAGGCAGTGTTTAGTCATGAGATTGTGTGTGGTTATGGGTCTACATGTATGTATCCATACACACACATCCACTACATATATACTGCCCTGTATACCACACAAGCTACACATTCACACACATACCTTACAGGCCAGACACACACAAGCAGAGGCACATACTTGATCCACACACATGATCCAGTCTATAAACCTCTCACACACCACAGACCATACATACACCCATACTCCCTGTATGCCACATACCACTCACACTAGATGCATTCCACATACCACCCATACATACCATGCAAAGCAGAGCTACACATAACACTACATGCATGCCACACACCACTCACATATACTACATATGCCATACACAAACACTATATGCATTCTACAAACCACCCACACACTACACAAACCAAACAGACACAGACATGCACCCACATACTACACACATGCCACACACACAATACGCATATATACCACCTGCATATATCACCCAACACAAATCTTGTACATACGACTTCACACACACATACACACACACACACACACACACACACACACACACA
>PVJH01006293.1:0-51038 GCA_004026705.1 Nesogale talazaci
GAAACAGATTACAAGGATTTGTGTATAATCTTCTCCTTAGGGGATGAACAGTGGAGAAGTGGAAGAAGGGAGATGTCAGATGGTGCAAGATATGACAAAATAATCGTCATCATAATAATTTATAAATTATCAAGGGTTCATGAGGAGTGGGGAGGGATTGGAAAATGAAGAGCAGACAGCAGGGGCTCAAGTGGAAAACAAGTGTCTTGAGAATGCTGAAGGAAACAAATGTACAAATGTGCTTGACACATGGATGTATGCATGGATTGTGATAAGAGCTGTATGAGCCCCCAATAAAATGATAAAAAAGACTTGTACAAGCTCCCAATAAAATGATTAAAAAATAAGTATACAGGATATGATTGCTTTTTTCCTGGAGAGAAAAGAGGGGAAACAATCCCACCCTCATGCCTGATATAAAGGAGAGTTAAAGAACTTTTTAGGCTCATTAAACAGGCTTACTAAAAGGGTTCGTGGGTTTCTAATAGCTTTTTACCAGATGAGTTAAGTGAAAACGAATCAGAAACATATGGATAAAATTTCCTTGAAAATACACAAGGGTTTCAGAGTCAAGGAGAGTCCCTTTTCTCTCCCAGCTGAGCCCCCTTTGGGTGTTAGGGCCTGGGTGTTTGGAACTCCCCTCCCCAGTGAGCTCACTGATGTGATTGCTCATCCTCCGGCCACCCAGCATGCTCGCAGAGCTCCCCTGGAACCCGTCCTCAGCTCCTGTGGTTTAGAGGCCAAGTGGCTGGGGTGGGCTGAAGAAGGAAAGGTCAGTCAGTCGGTGAGAAGAATAGATGAGCGGCCGAAGAGGGGAGGCAATGGGCTGTGTGTGGTATGCAGGGCAGGACCAGGCGCATGACTGCATCCTGGCTTTACATTTGGGACTCGTTGGAAAGCAGGCGAACTCAAGATGTTTTCTTTCCAAGCAACATGAAGTGTTCTTGACCCGTGATCATTGGTTTGTGTTTTCCAGGTTGCCAGGGTTTCTGGAGCTTGCTTCTAAGCATTTGCAGGGCTGGGGGACAAGCAATCCTGGACTTCGCAATATGAGGCACTTGTGACGGAGAATCGTGTCTTGGGATAGATTTAATTTCTCACAGCACTTCTTGCTTCCTCACAAAAAGTCTCTTCCTTTTGGGACAGGTAAAGTTGGCACCAAATAGATCAAAGCAAACTCTTGGATTGGGGAAGTCTCTCGTCCAACTCAGTTCTCTGGAGAACCCGTCCTGGAATTAAGCAATATCTGCTCAGTGTCACAATTCTCTCTCCTCGCTTGGCTTCTGTACCTCTGGCCCTGGTGGCCCACATAACACATGGGCTTGGGATCTGCATGGTCAGTGGTTAGAAAACACCCACCGTCCTGTGGGAGAAAGATGAGACTTTGTACTCCCATAAACAGCTACGGTCTTGGAAGTTCACAGGGAGTTGTCATGAGGCAGCACTGACTGGACGGCATCGAGGCTGGCTTTTGGGTACCTGTGGCTGAGGCAGTCGGGATGTGGAGGAACAGACTATTTACGCCTACCTCACAGTCTCCCGAACGACTTTGGATGATCCCCATCTTTTCTTCCCAAGTGTGGCTTTCCACTAAAATGTGCTTTGAACGAAGGATTGGAGTGCAAGGATTGCCCTTCCTTCTTTCTTTTAAAGCTTTTAATTGAGAATTAGGTGAACATTTATGGAGCAAGTCATAGATCTAACACCCAGCAATGACTACATGTTTTGTTTTAACGAGCCATGGCAATCTCTACAAGGCCCCCTCACTTGTCCTACTGTCTCCTTGTGGCTACATGCTGGTCAGTCATTTGAAACCACTAGCCGGTCCTTAAGAGAAAGACAGGGATTGCTACTCCTGTACAGTATCGGAAACTCCGAGGGGGCAAGTCTCCCTTGTCCTATAGCGTGGCTCGGGGTCAGTATTGACTGGATGACAGTGAGGTTTTCTTCCCCTCCTGTTTCTATTACTCCTTTCCAAACCCTCAGGACTTTGTTGTGGGGGGAAATGCTGCCCTTTTGATCTTACATGGTTGATTATCCTATCACAGGCATGTGATCAATTCTAGACCTGGAGGGGCACAAAGAGCCACAATCTTGGGGGTTCCACCTGTCTCTACTTGACCAGCATGCCTGGTTTCTGTTCTGATGTTGAGATTTCATATACTCTCTCCAGGGTCTTCTAATGTGATCTTTTTCAGAGCAGTTGGTCATGGTAACTGGGCAGCATCTAGTTCTTCAGAGTCATGAAGGCTGATGTGTAAACGGTGCATGAGTCCAATGGAGTGATTTGTTTCATGTCTTTCATTTTTCACCATGCTTATTTGCTCTGGACTAAGAGAGACCAGTGGTTTCACTTTAGCGGCTATTCACATGCTATTAAGACCCTGGCCTCTACTTACCCAAGAAGGATGTAGAACACTGTGTGTTTTGGACTATCCTCTTCCAACTGAGCTTAGTCCCCAGAGACTAGGACTGTCCAGATCAAGTGACACAGAATGTTGTCATGTCTAATAGGGTTCATAATTTTGCCTCCTATATGTTCTACCACATATATATGTTTGCCGCCAAGGCAACTGCACACATTTAAATATCTTCTGTCAAATCACTCTATATATCTGATATTCTCCCTTCCATGCCTGTTCAGCCTGGATGTCTATCTAAGCGTGTACTCACAGATCACCACTACTGGAAGATTGTAGGTGTAACAGTATTTGTCTCTGTTGGCTAAGAGTTTCTCTATGAGGTGAATCTAAGAAGCATGATGAGAAAGAGAAAACAGAGGTAGGAGAAAGAAAAGTCAAGAAAGGGTGTGTTCATGAGTTGGCTGTCCCCTTGGACAACTGATCTTCATTCTCATGAGGGTCCTTTGAGGGCTATACACCTCTCCCATATTAGTCCCATAGCACCCGTGTTACTCCTGGAGCACTGACCTCCCAGAGTTTTTGATCTGCTGTATATACAGGTAAAGCACTTGTCTGAGGTCAGAAGAAGCCCTGGGACAGAGAGATCATGGTGGCTGAGATAAGAAGCTACTGGTGTAGAGGTGAATATTGGAAGAGCTGAAAGAATATAGGCAAGGCATAGGCATTGTCTTCTACAGATATGTGGATTTACATCACTTTCTGCCCCTGGAGATTGGGCATTTTCTGGTTGAATTCTTAGATGCAGTAGAAAAACAGTAATCCAACTAAGGGAGGTGCCCCATGTACATTTCTTTGTGGCACCAGACTCAAAGGCATAAGTGTATGTTGGCATTGACTACCAGATTGTATTTCCGAGAGCTTGTCCCAAGAGCCCCAGGTAAGACTGTGCAGTGGGCTGGCTCTTAGTCATCCAAATCCTCAGTGTTTGGTCCTTTCCTTTCTGCTTTCTCACTCTTACTGGGAACATGGCCAACTTTAGAGTCAAGATGCTGCTCTCAGAGGCTTGAAACCTGGCGGGGGGCGGGAGTTGACAAAACCCAGAAAGTTACAATGACAATCAAACTGAGCGCTCTCTGAGGTGGGTATATTTTATTATGCCAAAGGTATTCTTCATATTTAGAGAAGACAGGATCTAGAGTAATGGGACAGTTGGGATAGACTGAAGGGTTCTCTCTTTTAAGAGGATCTGTAAGGAGCCCCGGTGGCATGGTGGTTGGAAGCGAGTCTGTGATCTTCATGGGCAGAAGTTTGAAAGCACCTGCATGTCCTTGGGAGAGAGCTTGGGCTTTCTTCTCCCATAAACTGTCACAATCTTGGGAGCCCACAGAAGGTCATCACGAGTCAGCACTGGCTCGATGGCAGTGTGTTTGGTTTGCTTTGTAGATATAAATATAACACTTTTCAAACCTATACTAGTGAAGTCCTGCCCCGAAACTCTCCTGATAGCTCATTCTTTATTCCTTGTACATCAAGATCTTCTGCTAAAGGAAAACCAGTTGGTTTTCCAAGGCTGGAGGCAATCTTGTCCCTCTTTCTGATGGTGATGGAGGTGTGTGGGCAAGTTGGCAGGGGAGAAGCAGCCATTGGGCCCTGGATCTTTGTGGTCAAAGAGAAGTCACAGAACAGGAGAGAGGCAGCAACAGGTTGGGAGAAGAATACATCCTGCCTCGTCGCCGTCTTCTCTCTCCTTTCCAATGACTCATCCCTTCATCACTTCCCATCTCTGATCCCTGGGCTCACAGCCATCCCTCCCAAAGCTGGTCCTGCTCAGCTTGGTTGGAAATATGCAGACAGACAGATGCCCCCTTGAGGAAATGTGACCTCTTCACAACCGTCCCCGGGGTGACCACTCCCCTCCAGGCTTCTGGAAAGAACAGCTGTTCCCATAGCTTGTCCTTAATCACCAGGACAGAGATCCTTCATTCACTCCAAATGGAGTGAATTCTTTCCTGTGAACTCTTCCCTTCTCTTGCCTCTTACCCTTTGTCACCCACCTCAACTAATTGCCAGCTCTTCTCTCACCCTGCCAGCCCCCCCTACCTTTGCAATGCTTCTTTTGTTCCTGTTGTCTCTAAACTCTGCTGCTAGACTTCATGACAGGACTCCCCTGACCTCCGTACTCTTTCATCCTCTTGCTGTGATACCTTGGGTGGTGCAGCCACTTTGTGGGTGACAGTCATTTAGCCCAGTCCCTTGCATTGCCTACTTTCTCCTTTCTGTCGCTGGATCTTTCCCTTGACTCCCCTTATCTCTCAACTGATACTGCCTGGTCACATCTTAGGGTGCCTGTGAAAGCCAAAGAAGAGAACATGTAGGCAGGTGCCTTGAAAACGTATAGATGCTCCAGAAAGAAAATAATCATCAAATCTACTTTTATAGAATAGATATCTTAGGTCCCAAGATGCTTCCTGGCCTTGCGGTAGATGTGGAATCAGACCACATCTGATCAGTGCTTCTCCCACTTCACTAGACTCAGATCCACCTGAAGAGCTAGAAAGGGCGCCATATTCCCAAGGCCCTCTAATAGGCTCTGATTCTGTGGATCTGAGTAATCTCAACTTCAAACACATGTCCAGGTGATTCTGATGGAGAGGTCCCTGGGAAGGGAAAAAATAAAACCACCAAAAAACCAATTGAGAATGTTTATCTCTTGACCCACTCATATCTGGATCTTGATTTTGCCGAATCCCATCAAGAACTTCTTAGCTCTCTGCTTTGACATTCATACGCCAGTTTTCTTTTTGGTTTGGGATTCAGGAATATAGGCAGATGCTGAAGAAGTAACTCGTAGTTGGTTCCTCAAAGAGCAACTTCTGATGTTCTTGGGAGGATCAACATGGAGTTCTCAAGACCAGTGGGGGTGGGGGCAGGGAGACTGAGGTAAAGATCCACCCCCCAATCTGGCTAAAAATGCTCTCCCTGGGCATGCAAGGCAGCAAGAGCCAGGAACATGTCCCCCTTCAGGTCAGTCTCAGAAGCTCTAGGGCAGCGGATCTCAACCTGTGGGTTGCAACCCTTTCGGGAGCTTAATGATCCTTTCACAGGAGGTGCACGATTCATCACAGTAGCAAAATTATAGTGAAGTAGTAACGAAAATAATTTTTTGGTTGCAGGGGTCACCACAACATGAGGAACTGTATGAAAGTGTTGCTGCATTAAAAGGTTGAGAATCACCACTCTACGGACATCAGCAGCTGTTTCCTCCCTGCCTAACCTTTTCCTATCCAGCATTATCCAGCGCTTCCATGAACCTGGCTCTGTCCTCCAGATGAGAAGCTATGGCTCATCTGTCAGGTCTTACCCAGGCCTCAGAGATTCCTCGTGGCTGTGCTGGGACACAGGCAAATTCCCTTATGGAGAGAGAGTTGAGAGTTCTCAGCTGTGCTCAGGCAAGCACTTTGATGAAAGTTCACAAGATGAGGCTGAAGACGTAGTAGTTTTGCAGTGGATGATGAGAAATGGCCCATCTGATGGGTGGAAGGTAGCTGAGGGGAGGAAGAGCTGAGGGTGAAGTAGGCCCAACACCTGGGGAAAGTCTGGCTTTGCAATGGACAATGAGCAGGGAGAGGGGGACTGATGGGCCCTTGAGACAGGGGTTTATCCAGTCCTGCATGACCTGGCTGTGGCTACCTCACTTCTATACACCTCTGCTTGAAATGTTTTCCTTAAAGTGAGGACATTGGCCTAAATCAAAGGTTCTCACGGCCTTCTCTATGAAGAGAGTATTCCACTGTTGTCATGTGTGGGGAAGAGGAGGATCCGTGGCAATACCCAATTGCTCCCTCATTTTCAGGCGTCCCTGGGACCCATCAGGGGAATTTCCAGATTTTCCCTGAGCTAAAGAGGGCCTTTCATCTGGTCCTGTGGTTTCCAATGAGTAACGAAAAACGTAGCTCTCTCCCCCTTCCTGTGGTGGGTTAGTCAGCTGGGGGCAGGCCCAACATGCCTGAGGCATCTGAGGTGTCAGAAACCAATCAGGCTCACGGATTGCTTCAGAATGTGGGCCTTGACTTACTGTGTTTCAAAGAACCCTGGACAATACGAAGAGGGTCCAGAAAATTCTCTTTTAATGGCAGTCACTGCCTCCCATCTCACAGTGTCTGAGATTTTATATGGGGTTTTCACTACTATGTACCATACTCTGACTTGACCTCGTCCTAGATGAGTGAATGAAAAAACAATTTCTTCCTGGTGGGGGAGTCTCATGATTCAAAAGAACACAAAAATCTCATAGTAAAACTGTACCTTAAGCTGTCCCAGTAGACGCCTGAGGGCTGTTTAACTTCGCAGGTCACTCTCCAACCCTGCTAGGCAGCTGGTAGCACAGTCCTGGGGGAAGAATGAAAGAGGGATTGTGGGGTAGGAAGAACGCTCAGAGGAAGTGTCCACCCACAAAGGTGTTTCTCCTGTGGATGCCTTAGAGATCCACTGCAGTTCAGACTTGCCTTTTGAGTAAAGTGACCAGATGTCCCGCTTTTTAACAATTTAACAATGTCTCACGGTGTTTTAAAATTAAATAAATATATTATGATACTATTTTTGCATTCTATGAACATTTTTGTTGCTCCATATAGACCAAATTTTAAATCAAGAACCCTGCCCCCCCCATCAATGGTGTCCTGCTTAAAATCTGGTCACTTTACTTTTGAGGGAAGACTGGCTACCCAGTTGGGGCTGTGTGGTCATTGGTGGTCTCCAGCGGTCAGCTCTTTCAGGTTGGCCATGGCTGCAGAACATGTCTTGTTTGAAGGCTTGCGCTTCACAGGGTAGGTTACATCCTGTTACTGGGCAAGATGTGGCAGATGGAAAAGGTTAAGGACCTGACTCCAGAACTCCCACCAGGTTGGATGAAGCCCTGCTGGGCCTGCATTGTAGTGCAGTCCTGCTTCTTCTCATTTCCCTTCACAGGTGTTGATCCCATTCCCTGCCCCTCCCCGCCAAAAGTCGACCCCAAACTCCATCTTAGCATCTGATTCCAGAACTCTAGTTCTCACGCCCTACTTGCTGGCTCCTCTAGGGAGAGTTCAGAGTTATGCTTCAGACTCACTCCTGGTTGGTTGGTTTTTGCTTTCAAAAGAGTTGTATTCATAGAAAAGAGAATGGGACTTGGGGAAGGAAGGACAGGGGGATCCAGGACCAAATGAAAGTTCAGGAACCCTTGTTCAAGTCCACAAGAATATTAAGATGGCAGCAGTAGAGAGTTCATGCCAGAATTTCAATGTGGCCCCTGTGCGGTCCTCTGTAATACATTCTCAGTAAGCGATTCAGTAGCTACCAGTGTGTTCTGACATTGGAGGTGGCCATCTCTGAGGGGGCTTCAAAAAGTTCATGGACAAATGGAATGAAAAGATCACGGACTTTTCTTGCCAACTTTTTCAGCATCTAGTTGCTCAGAACAAATACCTCAAGCCTGTTTCTTTTCAAGGGAAGCTTGAATATCTGTCCAATGTCAATCAGGAGACCTCCTTGACTCCTCCCTAATCTCAAGGATCCTTTCTTCAACATTCAGTCATACTCCCCGCTCCACACTGTAGGGTGCTTGTTGTTTATTATCTTTTGGTTAGAATGAAAATGAAAGATCCATCTGGATACTGAGAAGGGCTTATTACATGCTGATTTGCTAACTTGAAGACTAGCAATTCGAAACCACCAGATACTCAGCAGGAGAAATGTGAGACTTTCTATTCTCCTCAAGAGTCACAGTCTCAGAAACCCATGGAGACACGTCTACCCTATCCTGCAGAGCCACTATGAGTCAGAATGGACTCAGTGTTGGCGTTTTTCTGTTTTGTGATATATTTTTGGTCTACAAGGACCTCTGGAGGCACTCTCGGGTAAGTAAGCATTGCACTGCTAACTGCAAGTATGGTGGTTCAAACCCCCAAGGCTGCTCCCAGGGAGAAACATGACACCGTCTTCTCTCATAAAGATTTCAGGCTTCAGAAACCTTCTATCAGTTTCTGTGACGTAGTCTCCACTCAGTGACAGTGATTTTTTTCTAACCCCACCAGAATGTAAACCCCATGAATTTAAGGACCTTCCTACTGTTTGTCTTCATGTTCTCAGAACCTTGCAGGATGGTTGTCTTGAGCAGCTACTAGATAGATAATGAATTCATGAATGGAGAGAGACATTCTTTAACCGTTTATTTTTTAAAAAGTAGTTAATGTGCTCACTTGTTAAAGAAAAAGTGGTAGATTTGAGCCTATCTTGAGGTTCCTTGGAAGAAAGACCTGATGATCTACTTCCAAGGAACTCAGCCATTGACAAGCCAATAGAACAGTTTTATTTTGACACACACGAAATGACCTGACAGCAATTGGTGTAGCTACAATTTCATAATATTTTCCTTTCAAAATTCTCTTTTCTTCTAGCTAAGATGAATGATACTGTTCTTCTTCTTGGAACAGGAATAGACAAACCTTTGCTGCAAAGCATCAGCTCTCTCTCTGCCATCAAGTCACTGCCACAGTGACCCTCAAAGACAGGCTAGAATGCTCCCTATAGATTTTCAGACTGTAACTCTATGAGATTAGAAAGCCCTGTCTTTCTCCCTTAGAGTGGCTGGTGGTTTCAGCCTGCAGACCTGGCAGTAGCAGCTCACTGCATAATCATTATACCTCCAGGGCTTCTAAGCATCATCTAGTAACGATATGTTTTTGCTTTGTAGGCCACAAGGTTACAACTGCTGAACTAGACCATGGCACACAAGCAAATGGGCCGACAGTGTGACAATGAAAGGTCACTTGAAAAACCAACACCAAACCAAACCATGGGCTCCCTGGATTGGGCCAGTATGCCATTGTTTGCTGACCCTACCTATCCTATAAAGAATTATTGACATATAAAAGGAAACCCATTTAAATAAGCATATGAATATCCACTGAAGAATAGCACAGAAAGCAAACTCCCTGAAGTTTGAGGGGAGGGGGTAGAAAGAAAAAAAGCAAACAAACCAGAATCAACTTTTCTGAGGTCATCTCTAATCCCAACTGTGGGCAGAGGGCAAGTGGGACTGGAAATCCCTTCCCTGAGTGCTGTTGAACAGTGGGCAATGTTCACACGTGGACTCTTTTCTGCCGCCTGGACCAGGAGACTATGGGAAAGAGAAGCTGAATGGGCTCCCTCTTTCACGTACAACTCTCCACCTGCCTCCAACTCCCAGCAATCTTTAGAAGTCACATAGGCTTGGTTGGAATAGTGTCAATCCAACCCTCTCAAGAGACACATGGCAGACTCCCTGCTTCTGTTCAAATGATGGCGCAGGCACCAGGCACTCCTAAGGAGGAAACTCACTCAATCTCTCCAGCGCAGAGGGACGACCGGGCACATTGCCACAGCAAATCACAAAAGCAAAGACTCGCCCCACCAGGTTCCCTCTGACAGCACTCGCATCACGGGCATGGCAATCTCTGTCATTGCACAGGGCCCTCTGGTTGGAAAGGTCCCACAGTGGTGGAACTTTCTTTCATTGCCATTTTAAGGTTCTTGTACATTTTGAACAAGGGACCCTGCACTTTTGTTTGCCCTTGGCCCAGGTAATTCCCACTGCTCTTCCCTCCAGAATCCCATTTCTCTTCTTTCCGTGGGTACAAAGCTCTCCGAGTTTAACTCAAGTCCCATTTCCTGCAGACAGTTGTCCCTGCCCTCTGGCTAATCTCCCCTGTGCAACATGACCTTAGCCTTAGTCACAGTAATTACTCTTTGTCCTACTTGGCCTCTCCTTTCTCTGTGTGCAAGTTTTGTCTCTCATCAAGCTGTGAATGCACTGGTGCAGTGGGAAATGCCCGGTGCCCTACAGTAGGGGGCACGGAAGATCATTCCCTGGCAACTTGGATCTCTCGTTCTTATCCATACGTTCCTCTGTCTTTCTTGAAACCCCCACAGCACTCCCAAACAGGGTTTCTATTAACTGGTCATCTCATAAATGGTTTCAGGCCTCCTTCTGGTCCCTTTGTCTGCCTCTTGGAATGCTGGTTATGCCTTGGGCTGCCATCTGTCAGGCTGGCAGTTCGAAAACACCAGCCACTCCTCTGGAGAAGCACAGAGTTTTCTCTTCCCATAAGTCTCAGAAACCCACAGGGGCAGTTCTACACTGTCCTACCAGGTTGCTATACGTAAGCCTAGACTTGATGGCAGCTTTTGTTATTGGGCGGTGGGGGTTTGTCTCTAATGGCTTTGCCTGCTCAGACCTCACACATACACTCGACACTAGCATGCAAAGGCATGGGAGGATCTGAGAATCCATCTGGATATTGGATGGAGGAATCTCAGAGAGGTCTAGTGTCTTAGCCCAGACCAGAGCTCCACTCCTACCTCCCTTCCTGTGATTGCAGGTGGGAGATAGCCCTTTCCTTGTCTGGTGTAGCTGACTGGGAGTGGAGGGTGGGGGCTGGGGAGCTCCTTGAAGCCAGCAGTCCATCAACTTGATTGGCTTCCGGCTTCCTTCCTCTGTGAAATGACTTCCTAGAGTCCCCAGGAGAAGCTCCAGGAACCAGCTGCCTGTCAGCCACTTTATTAAATGCCTTTCCAGATGTCTCTATTTCAATTTGAAGAAGCAGGAGAGGAGTGTTTGGTTGGGATTTTCTCCATTAAATGAAGTCTGCAGAGGTAGTCATAAATAATGCCTGGGACCAACAAAGGTGGTCTCAGGAGATAGGGCACGCCAGAAGATACCTTCCTTGACATGTGTAAAGATGGAGAGAGACTGGTAGAGGGAAAGACAATTTGGGATAAGAAAAGAGAACTGGATGGGCACTTATGGTGATTATGCGCATGTTCAAGAGAAACAGGACACACGCACACACACACACACACACACACACACACACACATAGCACAAGGGATCGCTGGTCAAGACAAAGCTGTTTTGCCTACAAGTTTACATTATGTTCACCTGCTGCATGTCTTCTTTATAACAGCTCGTGAAACCCACAGCCAGCTTCCGTTGAAGACATCCCATGTGTCAATCCCCATGTTTTACCATAGCCACTCGTGTGTTATTGACAACAAACTTCCCAGGGAACTGCTATGATTACCCATTTCACAGACCCCAAACCCCCTCAAACCCAGGTGTAGAGAACTTATGGACTTGCTCAAGGCCACCCAAACAGGAGAGAATTCTGGGTTCACATATGAACTCTTAACCACTCTACTCTCCTTGATGGTAAGGTTTTGTGGAACAGTAGTTCCACATTCCACCACTCGTTCCACCAATCACAGGAACAGGGTCTCTTTGACATTTCCCAAACTCAGTATAGTTCTTTCTTACAGAGTAATTTTATGCCTGTCTTAATGTGGGAGTCAGCCAGAGAGGGCACAGGGAAAAATATACAAGCACATATACAAGCACATATACAAAAAATATACAAGTGTTTTCCAAGCACTTATTTGGAAAAATGATGTATAAAGCCAGTTGGAGGTAGATCTATTTAGTTCCAAGTCACCTGAATTGACCATTTAGGTAGGTCTTTTCTGCTTCAGTTACTGTGAGGGTGTGTTTACACATATGTGAGCAATATGAGTATATTAGTGTCCCATGACTGCCATAACGAATTACCACGTAGCTTAAAACAACAGAAATTTATTCCCTCACAGTTCTTGAGCTTTGGAATTTGAAATGAAGGTGTTAGCATGGGCATGCCAAATCCTTCTTCCCTCTTGTTAGCTTCCGATGGTGGCTAGAAAACCTTAGCATGTCTTGATTTAGAGTTACATCTCTCCAGTCTGTGCCTCTGCTGTCCTGTGGCTTTCTAACTTCTTCCCTGTGTCTCTGTATACAAATCCCACTGTCCTTCCTCTTGTAGACAACAGACATTGGCTTTATGGTCAGCCCTAGTCCAGTGTACAGTTACATAATCTCCTGGCAACTTGCCAAGGGGTAGAGCCTAGTCTATTAATCCAGTTGCAGCTTGATGACCTCATTTGGAGGCACTGTGGATGTAAAATAGCTCGCTGGAAGCAGGACACACAGAGACAATCCCTGTGAGACATTTCTGTTGACAAGCCACATGGAGCTATGCTAATAGAGTCTAAGCCCTGGTGCTGGAGGAGTCACATGGAGACCCACGCCAGTGCTGAGATGCTTCTACCACCAGGATCCACAAGACTCTCCACCCACTGGCCTGTGATCTTCCTACATTCTGCATCACTGCTGAGTGAGTCTGAAGAAAAATATATGGACTAGTATTACCATATGGGGCAATATCAGACTTATGGACTTGATCTGGATTGGGCTGGTATGTTTTCTTAATGTCTAACTGGTCTCAATATAAAGTTGTCTCTTACACACATATGAGTGTCTATGAATTTGTTTCTCTAGTCAACCCAGACTAGCCCACCAATATGACTGCATCTTCATTTAGATACATCTAAGTTTACATGTATGTTTTGAGTGACACAATGTGTTCCATTCCAGGGAGAGTTTATGGAATACATGAGGGAGAAATCGTGAGAACAAAGGAAAATCTCAAGGAACAAGTGTGTGGCGCATTAATCTCAGCCATTTTCTGCAAAATTGGAATTGTAACCCTAGGTTCATAGCCTTTGCCTCCCCACAATTCTTCTTTTTGTTTTCGCATGTGTTGTTCTGCCACCTGCTCTCATGCAGTTCCTAAGCACTATCTATAACCTGCTAGAATACAGTCGCCACTTGAATGTAGAATACTTCTAGAATTATTTGAATGGTCAAAGACACCTATTTGGGACAAATGCAGGCAGTCCCTGGGCTATGAATATCTGATTGATGAATAACTCTTACTTGTCTTTTATTGTTATGTAACTTTCCCTCACTTTGAAACAATTAAATAACTCCCAGTTGCCCCCCATCATAATCAACCTTAATAGCTGCACTTGAAGTTGTAAATAATTGCCAAGGATTTGAACTTTTTCTTGCACTAATTTAAGGCTAAATAAAGGTGTGTGCCTAGTCCAACATATCTAAAAATTCTAACGGCACAATTAGAAAGGGAGCTTATTCCTAAGCCAGGAAATACTTATACTAGGTTTTATCCTAAATGCTTTGCATAGACTAGCTTGCTAAATATTGATAACAATCCTTGAATGTGACAAGAACAAAAATATTCGCAACTAGACCAATAAACTCTATGATGTTAACATAAGAGAAAATTGAAATTGCGGATGTTGCATTCGGCTTAGATCAACGTCCAAGAAAGTAGCAGTCAGGAAATGAAACAACACATTGTACTAAGCAAACCAGCAACAGATCTTTTTACAGTTTTGTAAAATACAGATTAAATTTTTTTTCGATGACAGAAATGCACCTGACTCAAGCCATAGTCTTTCCATTCACCTCATGCCTGTGAAAACTGGATAATTAAAAAGCAAGACATAAGAACTTATTAATTTAAGTTGAGATATTAGTGGGAAAAAAACCCTAACAGACCTGAGGTATAAGAAATGCAAAGAGGTGCTCGCTAGAAGTGGGATGTGCAGTACTTACATAATCTGGTGTCAGTTTGAGGTCTGAGAAGATTAAGAATGAAGGGGTAGAGTCTAGTCTTTCACTCAGATTATAGCCAATAAAGCTTGTGCACAGATGTGGCCTTTCCCTGAGAATTCTGGGAACTCCTGTATTTTCCTCCTTAGAGGCAGGAGACACCTCTCTCTCTCTCTCTCTCTCTCTCTCTCTCTCTCTCTCTCTCCCCCTCACTCCCTGGGAGACATTGCAGTTGACAAGACACATGAAATTATGCAGGTGCCCTGAGCTAGAGAAGCCACATGGACCTACCCTGATGCAACCAGACCTCTGAAGCTGGAGAAGCCACATAGAAGACCTCTGCCAGCACTGAGATGCTTACAATGCCACTGAATCCAAAGATCCATCCACTAGCTTGTGATAATCCTGCATTCGGCATCATTGCATGTGTTTTGTGAGTCTAAAGAGAACTTTACAGATTGATATGAGACATATGGACTTATATAGGACTTATGGACTTGGACAGGACTGAGTTTCATGCTTTCAAATACCTTTTATATAAAACGCTCTCTTACATACATGTGAGTATCTACAGATTTGTTTCTCTAGTCTACCGGGACTAACAGACGATGGGAAGACTTTTTTATGTCCCTTGAATATATTATCATGAAAGATCAATTGCTACAAAAGGACACTGTGAGAGTTAGGCTTTGGGTCAACCTCACTGGTATAGGACTCTCCCATGATGTAATCTAACATAAAGTAATCATCTCCATGATAGGATCACTATGAGCCATCAAGCAATTGTGGAAAGAATAGGGTGGATGCTACCCTCTTAATCAGATCAAAGTCTTGATGCAATTGAAAGAACATGTGGTGTGACCTACTCTTCTATATGTTGACACTGTGGGGAGGCAAGCTTTCTTCTTCTTACTGGTCTGAACCCTGTAAGAATCTGGTCCATTGACCTGCTGAACCAGTCACATGCCATATTCCCTGCTGACCTCATATTCATCCTACTCTGCAGCCAGGATCTGTCTCGATGACCTTGGATTCATCTGCCTCTATAGCCAGTAGCCTGGGCTCTTCCTGATTCATCTTCTTTCTCCTTGATTTGTTGGCTCTGGCAGTTTTATATGCGATAGGAAGAATCTCCAGTTTATAACCGGTCCCTTGGACTTGCAACAGACTGGACCCAATCATGTCTACAATTGTGTGAGCCATTTTCTTGACATGCTTCTCTTTTATATATGCATAATCTCACTCGTCTTGCTTCTCTAGAAAACCCAGCCCAAACTAAACATCGAGTTTGATCAAATTGAGTCTGGCTCACATGATAACTTTGTTATTGCCAACCCAGACTGCTGATGTCAAGTTAGATTGATAGCTTTATCGAGGATGTCGGATGTCGGGGATGCCTATGAGAGGCAGCGCTCACACCTTTATTGGAAATCTATGTCTGAGTTTTCTTCTGGGAATGAGCAGGGACTAGAAACTATGTAAATTCCAGACTTTCTCAAGGCAAAAGCTGCCGTGTGATTCCTTATCAAGGTCTCCACTCTCTTCAGCCCGCCATCCTAGGCCCTGGCTGTGGGTACTTTGCATTGCTTCTTCCAAATGAATTTCCTTCTGAGAAGAGAAGAGTAACCCCCCAGGGAAGGGATGGATGGACTCCTCTGGGCATTATCTGGGATTGGACCAGGGGAGGCCACTTGGCAGAGGTGGGCGCATGGGGCTGGCATCATGTAGGCTCTGTTTATGGCCCTCTGGCCATCTCCTTCCTCCTACACAGATGGCAGATGGCCTGTATTTTTAATAATAATAATTAAAAAACACACAGAGGGAAATCAAGCTCAGCAGGCAGCATTTGGAACCATCCAGGCGGCAGAATTGAGTTGTGAGTTTGTTTGGAAACTGGAAATGGTGTCTTCCAGGGATTGGCAAGGGTGCTGTGTCAGGATTTTCCTTGGCAGGGCTCAGCAGTGGTGGTCAATGCTGGAAAACATGGGTCGTCTCTGGAACCCTTGTACTTCCAGGATTGTGTATCTCAGAGTTCATGGCTGGTTCTTTGTTAAACCTTTTCCCCCACATTCCCCGCAACCTCATAGCAGCTATGGGAGGCTAGGATCCCACATGAGTCCTCAGACCAGCCTGCAAGACCAGCTCTGGATGCTCTAGGGAAAATGACAGCAGGACTGCGGTCGTAGGCTCTGTTGGCTGGTTCTTTGAAGAGGTGGGGCTGTCAACTTCCTTGTTCTCGTCATGAGGAACAGAGCGGGGTGAGCTGGGCTGCAAATAGCAAGGCCTCTTAGCCTGTAGACTTTGCAGAACCCTGTTTTTTTCTGAGACTTAACTCTTTGATTTGGAAAAGAACAAAAGCAACGATGAAATATGCAACTTTCCTGTAGTTCTTAAATACTTCCTCCCCCTACTATCATGATCCTAATTCTATCTTACAAATCCAGCTAGACTAGAGGATGTATTCTGGTATAGACAGGAACCAGAAACATGGGGGATTTGGAACAGATGATTCCTTCAGGACCAGTAGTGTGAGTGGTGATACTGGGAGGGTGGAGGGAAGGTGGAGTACAAAGGGGGAAACCAATGACAAGAATCTACATATAACCTCCTCTATGGGGTATAGACAACAGGGAGTTGGGTGAAGGGACACATCGGACAGTGTATGATATGACAAAAGAATAATAACTTCTAAATTATCAAGGGTTCATGAGGGAGGGGGAAGAAGGGAGGAAGGGGGAAAATGAAGAGCTAATATTTGGAGCTTAAGTAGAAAGAAGATGTTTTGAGAGTGATGATGGCAACAAATGTACAAATGTGCTTTGCATATAATGGGTGTATGTTTGGATTGTGGTAAGAGTTGTATGAACCCCAACAAAATGATTTTTTAAAAAAAAGCTGAAAGAAGTTGGAGAAGTGATCATTTGATCCTCTACTGACACACACACACACACACACACACACATCTTGGTAGGAAAGAAGACTGTAGATCCTGGGCATGTGGCTAGAGATCATGTAATGAACGCTTTGCTTTGGCACAACTAACAACACATCAGTAGGCCTGGGCAGTGAGGAATGGGTTGAGTAGGTTCTGATATGAGTGCTGCAAGGTGCCCTTCTTTGAAATAAACCTCAGAAAAGACTGGGGTTCCAGAGAACAGACAACTCTACCTGATGACCTTCCCGTCAACACCTCCTTCCCTGCTTCTGGGATGCTGATATTGGGGTTTTCAGGAGCAGGGGGCAGTCATGATGGGCTGGGAGAACAAGGTCAACACAGTGTTCATTCTGCTCCCATCTGAGGAACCCTTGCCTCTCAACACCCCAGGTTCTGGTGAGGAGGGAGGGGAGGGAGCACTCAAGGGCTGAGAGGAAGGAAAGCTGTCCCCCCAGCCCCACCTCCCACTCAGCATTCCCGCCTGGTCCAAGCTGGGCCCCACGGACCAGCTGCCACTAGGGGTGAGACAGCCCAGCAGATGGTGTGAAGTTGGGAGGAGATGGGGGTCAGTCAGCAGCAGACATCACCCACAGCTAATGTGGGCCCTTCTCTTTTAAAATCTCTCCTTTCCTTCTACGTATTTGGTATTGACCCACCTTCTTTCCTTCCTTGTCCAGTGCCCCTCGTTTCTTCCCCTTCCTCTCTCTCACCTCCTGCCCCCAAATGCTGTTGGTGATTGCTGTCAACTCCGGGGGATGCATCCCAGCATCCCATGTGGGCGGAGGAGAGCTGCTCTGGAGGGCTTTGGAAGCTCATCTTAAGGCTTCATTTAAGAAGCACCTCTAGGTGGGTTTGAACTCCGGAGTCCTGGAAACGTGGTT
Organism: Nesogale talazaci; assembly: GCA_004026705.1. Classification (NCBI taxonomy): domain Eukaryota; kingdom Metazoa; phylum Chordata; class Mammalia; order Afrosoricida; family Tenrecidae; genus Nesogale; species Nesogale talazaci. The sequence goes on from PVJH01006293.1 coordinate 17,698, forward strand.
ATGCATTAGGTTACCAACCACAAGGTCAAGAGTTCCATACCACCAGCCCCTCTGTGGGAGAAAGGCGAGGTTTGCTACTTCCTTAAAGAGTTACAGTCTCAGAAACCCACAAGACCAGCTCTAGCCTAGCTTATAGGGCTGCTGGAGGTTGGGAATGACTCAATGGAAGTGAGATTTTAAGAGTTCCCAGATCACATTGTAGAGCATGTTTTCTTTTTCTTCTTCTTTTCTGAATTTTTTTTTTATTGTGGCTTGGGTGATCATTCAGAGAACAAGGTGTTTTTCCGACCCTCTGACCTTTGTGTTAGCGGTGCAGGGTTGAACTTGTGTACCACTTGGGAACACCTCCCTCTTGAGCTGCCACACAGATTCCCTATTTTCCTGCAGCCATTGCAGAGTTCCAAGAATAAAGAGGGTTTTTTGCTACTTCCCAAAGAGGGAGGGCCAAAGAGTAGAGGTGGGATCCCTAATGGAGGTTCCAGTGGGAACAGAGGAAGGAAGGTCAGTTTCTTGGTGGTAGAAATTCCTGGACAAGGAACCTTGGGCTGAAGGAGGCTCGCTCCACCCACAATGAAAACCCCAGTGTAGCATGTGGCTCACACCCTTGGCCATGGTGCAATGAGCGCTTCGCACACCAGCCTCATGGCCCCGTGTAACCAATCTCCTTGAGAAGGCCTGCACGAGAACTCCAGTGCTCCCCCCCCCTCCCCACACACACACATACACCAGCTTCTCTCCAGGTCTCAAGGCGAGTGGTCCCTCTCTTGTATACTCCATCTTCCTTACTGGATGGAAGAGGATTTGACAATGTCTGTGCGTCTCACTCTCCTGTCCTCTTCCTGAAATCCTCCTGTTAGGGTCCTGGCAAGGCAGAGCAGCTGAACCAGAGGCTGAGAGGGTCTTCTCTCCCCACGAAGAGCCATGTCTCTTTGGGAGATTGAGACTGGTCTCAGACCTCCTCACTAATGGTCACTCTGACCTCTCCTGACTCTGGCAAACTGCCTCCCTCCTTGAGCCCTTGCTTCTGGGATAGGTGGTCCAAGGGCAGGCAGGACAGGTTCCAGCATCCTTCCCCCAGCAATATGCATGTTTCCAATCCAGATCACCAGATCCGGAGACTTCCCTGTAGGACAAGAAAAGGCAAGGGCCTGAATGGTGCGTAAGAGCTCATTGAGAAACTGCTTTCACTTTTTCTAGGCTCCTGCAGGGTCCCCAGTGCCACTGGAGACCCAAAAACAGAGCATCAAATAGAATACGTATGCTACATCCATGGAGACAGTGTGTCTGTGGTGTTCAATATGACAGTGACTGTCACACCGGGCAACCGAGCCATGGAAAGGTGGCTCAGGAGACCGAGAAAGTGGATTTTAAATCTTAGTTCAAATACATTTATGCAGTCACATGTGGTGAACGAGTGCCTTATCAGACAGCTCTAAATCCTCCTCAAGAAGCCCTGGTGGGAGAGCGGGTTACTTACCACCAGCTGCTCCGTGGGCAACAGATGAGGCTTTCTGCTCCTGTAAAGATGTAACATCTTGAAAACCCACAGGGATTGTTCTACCGGCTCTTCCAGGGTCGTGGTGAGGTGGAATCAATTGTATGGCAGTGCGTTTGGTTGGCAAACAGGGAGGGGAACCTGGGGAAGAGTATGTAGCAAGCCTTTAGGAAAAGGGAGCATTTTACTATATAGATATATATATATGTGTGTGTGTGTGTGTGTGTGTGTATACATATATATATAAAACATTTCACTTGGTCCTTTCAATGGAGAGGCCAGCAGCTGGCCCAGAGTGAAGAGTTTCCTCAGCGGGTACCCACCATTCACACAATTTCCCTCGCATGAAGATACTCTTGTTATCCACATTCTATAGATGAGAAAGTTGACATAGTCTTTAGTTCAGCTGTGCAGCTCATTCCTGGTGAGGCAGGATTTGCAAACAGCCTAGCTAACCGGAGACCTATGTTTTACCAAATATTCCACAATTCTAAGACCTAGATTCTGAATTTGGCTCTGCCACCAATGAGCCCCACAACTTTGGAGAAATGCTTCCTCCATCTATGGCCTTAAATAGCTAGACTGGGAAAGGAAGGAGGGGGGTGGGTGTGATCTCTGAGATCTTCTCAACTCTGGGAGTTAACAATTCTACTTGGTTCAGCCGAGACTGTGTCTTGGGGTTCTGTCTAAACACACTGTGAGAAGATATTCCAAAGCTTGGGACACTGTGAGCTTCTCGGAAGACAGTGTACTTCCTATTGACTGGAAGGCCTACTAAGGACTACTTTGAACTCAAAGAATATCTCATTGGAGGCTGGATTATTTTTCTCCTGAGAGCTGCCTCCACCTGATTCTTAGTGGCAGATGGCTGATGTTGCTCGCCACTAGAAAAGCCGATGCAGGAAACTGATTTTGGGAAGAGGGTGGAAGATGAGGGGAATGTCTTTTGAGATAAGATGAGAGGGTAGGATTGAAGGCAAAGGCAGGAGAAAGGTCCCATTGGAGGAAAGAGACGCTCTGCTAAGGCAATCACTCTAATAACCTTTCTGGAAACCTACTTAAGAAGCCCTCCTGAAAGAGCAAAGGGAATAGCAGAAAACACAACCATAGCAACAGACTGATGACAGATGTCCAAGTTCTAATTGATTTCTGCCAAGTGGATCCTGTCTCTTCTTTTACGTAGACGCCCTCCCGTTCCTCCCACCAAGGGGTTAAGTGCCTGGGGCCTGACAGTCCATCATGCATATTCAACTCAGTCTATGTGACTCTAAATGTATCCTCAATGTCAAAACCCCAACAGAGCTATCAAGTTCATTCAGACTCATTGTAACACTCAAGTCAGAGTAGAACTGCCCCTGTGGATTTCTGAGACTATCAATCTTCACGGAGAGTAGAAAAACCTCTCTTTTCTGGGCATGACAGAGGGGTTTGAAAGGCTAACCTTGAGGTTAGCAGTGCCCTGTGTAACCCCTCCCATGCCAGGCCCGAGAGTTCACGTGTTTTGGAAACGTGGTCTGGTGGAATCAGTCTCAGGAGATGGGCATTAAGCTTTAGAAAGGAGGTCGGTGAAAAAGAGGAGGCTCCTCCAGGAGAAGGATTGATACAGGGGCTGCCCCCCTGGTCTCAAGCAGACAAACAATTGTGAGGATGCCATCGGTGTTTTGTTGAGAGTAGGCACAAAGTCAACAGCTCTTAACAACAATAGGAACTGAGCAATGAGCACGTACCCTGCCCTGTCCCCAGGCACACACAAGCTGTGGTTGAAAATTGCTGAGGCAGCATTCTCGGTCTTGAGACACCCATCCTGGGCTTTCATTGGAGGCTGGATTATTTTTCTCTTGAGAGTTGCCTCCACCTGATTTTTGCTGGCAGATGGCTGACATTGCTCACCACTAGAGAAGCCAAATTGTGACTGCAGCCCGATGCTGCGAAGTGGAGTCTCTGCTTTGCCCACAGAGAGACCTTTGGGTTCTTCGTGTGTTTCTGGTGCTGCACTGTGGGATATCCAGTCCAATGAACAAGCAATGTTCTTCCTTTGAGAAGTTCATAGATCACATCAGTGTGGACCAAGGTGTCCCCCCTGAAACACTAAAGATGGATAGTAGATGATCAAAGTAGGCCAAATACAAGATAACAGGAAGAGTGGAGATAAGCAAAATTAAATTCTTGCCTGTCTCCTTAGCCCCAGCTTGATAGGGCCTACACAGCAATATGGACAAAATGTGCTAGACTTCTGGTTTGTCTGATTCCTGAAAGTTGAGTGGTTAAAGAGGGGTAGGGATGAGATGAGCTGGCTCCTGAAAGTTGCCTTTCCTTGTTCACACATGTGTTGATGCTTTTCTTGCTTCAGTATGGGTTGAAGTCTTGTTTGTACCATAGCAATTAGCCAGATAATTATTCCCTGGGAACATTAATCACCAAGACCAAGTTAACACAAGAGCAATAGGCGCATGCAGATTTGCATCTCTGGGTTCTTTGACAGAGGAGATTAACTCCGTTTTTTGTTTTTTTTTTTTCCGTTTATACTAGGGGTTCAGAAAGGACATTGGCAAATACTGTCCTTAGATCATGAATCCCTAAACATTCCTAAAGGTCTTGAGAGTCCCCTAAAGTCTTCCACCTCACATACACAACAACGTTCATGTTGTATGAAATGTACATTTACATCCTCTTAGTCTTGCATTCAGGACCCGCTATGGGATCATAGGTGCACGCATCATGTTGCTTCCTTGACAGTATTACCTCCTCAGATGGAATTCGGTCAGAACATTCTGATCAATGCAGAGTCAGAGAACTTGTGGGTGGGTCATTGAGACAATTTGCCCAGATAATGGCTCTTTCAGTAGCAGTGTCTTCTCTTATTTATTTACTTGCTGACTTCTTTGTGGTCCGATGAACAATCAACTACAAATTGACTTAACGATAAGCTCAAATGGAGGTAACAAAAACAATTCATTTTTCTGTGACAGTCTGATCTGATGACTGGTTGGTGTATTCAATTCAAAAGGACCCCAAGGTTTACCTGAGCTCAATGGGAGAGAGGATAATGCTTAATTACATATGTTGCTCTAGGAATAGAGTCTCTGTGTGGCGCTGATCATTAAGCCACTTGCTAGTAATCAGAAGGCTGCAGGTTGGAGTTCCCCGGAGGCAGTTCAGAAAAGAGACCTGGTGATCTACTTCCAAACCATTAGTCATGGAAAAGACCAATGGACCACAGTTCTGCACTGATGTGTGTTGATCGTCATGAGTTGGAATCAACTTGTTGACCACGCCATGGTTGATTGGTTGGTTGGCTACAGGAACAGAATGGGGAGTGGAGGTTCTGAGTGCTGCATAACTATAATAATTTTAAAGACATCGAAAGTCAAAGAGAATCAGTGATTTCTGTGAACTCATCAGGCCAAGGAATTGAAAACAGAGTTAACGATCCTAGTTCCTCAGTTAATTTTCTAATTTATTCTCTCTGTGGCTTATGTTTTTCCTAACGAAAATTTTAAAACATGTCTTTCTTACAAAATAAATGCTTAGATCATAAAACTAGAGAGCCGCATCCCAAATTTGGGCCATCAGGTTTTTTCTTCTGTGAGTTTTAAGTATAGTAAGCTTTCACACAACTGACCATCTAGATTCTAGAACTAGGCTGTTGTATGTGTGCCTACAGAGCACGTGAAATGTGGGTCCTGTGACCAAAGAACTAGACTTTACATCTCATTTTATCTTGAGCCACACTAGGTGAATGGCTACTGTGTTCGACAGAACCAATGTTTAAGTCATTTCAGAGCATTCCATCACAGAGTGCAAAACTATAAAGCACTCTCCTTATTTTATCCAGTTCTTTCTCTCTCTTGTTCCTGCCCATCTAATTTTTCCAACTTTATAAAGATGCCATTTTTTTTTGTTTTTTGGGGGGGCATCACTGCCTCTGGTGGTCGTGGGAACTACCCAGTGCTGCTCCTGAGAGCTGCCACTGGATTTGAACTGCCAAGCCCACGGGCTACAGTCCCGCACTCAACCACTTAGGCCACCGGGGCTCAGCCAAAGATGCCATTTTTTAATACTCCTAATAGTTAAGAAAAAAATGTCAGACGAGTTTTGGCTGAAGACAGAGAATGGCAGAAAGACATTAACCGGTATTTTATTAATTATGCAAAGACAGAAATTTGGATACTATTACGAAGAATGGGGACGTCAACCCTTAATTGTGTTCATGGGGAACATGTTCAGGGACCGAGAGGCTGTTGTGGAAACGGCACAGGGGTTGCTGCGTGGTTTTGAGTTTGGAGGGGTGTGTCATCAGATTGCATGCTTCCCCCGTGTTTATTCATTCTGTATGCTGCGCACACAGTCCAAAGAGCTGGATTATATGAAGAGGAATGCAGCATCGAGACTGGAGAAAGAGGCATTAATATCCCATGATGTGTGTGCTGAAAGTGAAGGGGACTTGACACACTTACTGGTGAAGATAAAGGACCTCAGCCTTTAGTATGGAGTGCGGGACCAGTAAGTAATGTCATGATAAACAAAGGAAAGACTGATGTGTCATTAAGAATTATGAATTAAGAATTTTGTTTGAATCCTTAGTCAATGTCTAGACAAGCAGCAGGCAAACTATCAAACAACATACTGGATTAGACAAAACTCTTGTAAAAGACCTCTCTATGAATGATGTTGAAAGTCTAAATACATTTTCAGAATTTGCACATGGAATAAGCCACATTTGAATTCCCTTGGTTTGTTGACCAAACATAGGAATAGTCTTGTCTTCAGACAGAGTGCATTGGATTACAGCAGGTGTAGTTAGGTTAAAATTTAGCATATGACCATTTTTTAACGTGTTCTTTTAATTATTTTCTACTTTCTTTGAGATTGAAGATTTTCTGTGTTTTATTTTGTTGTTGTTGGGATCATTTTTGTATGACTTTCTACAGAGATAGCAGCCACATTAATACGTTCTTAGGGTTATGGCAAGGAAGAGTGGGGCCTGGAGGATTAATTATAATGGATACAAGAATGAAACTGATGTTCAAATTGGAGTGCGGTGATGAATACACAAGTTTAAAATATATATCTAAACCACTGACTTTTATGGCACATGAATCACATATCAATAAAGCTGCTTTTTAAAAAACAGAGCAATGAAGGGCTAAGATGTCACTTTGAGGGCTGAGGTGTGCCTGACCCACACCATGCTGTTCTCAATCACCTCATATCCACATGAAGACTGGACAACAAATACGGAAGCATGCAGGAGAATGGATTCATTTGAATGACAGTGTTGATGAAGAGTAATGAATATACCATGGACTAACAAAAGAGTAAACAGTGTATTTTGGAAAAAGTGTTAGCTCTCTTGTGGGAGAGATTATCTCGGTCCTTGACTCCGTGGGAGAAGGGATTCACACCTAAGCCTGGTTTGTGATCCAAGTGAAAGGTAAAAAAAGCTTCAGGTTCACACAGGCACCTCAGGGTACTCACACGTGCCTGTGGAGTCCTGAGGCCAGAGGAAATCACTGCATGACCCCCGAGGAGCTGCTTGAGAAGGAGACGTGGGCCATGAGGCTCAGGATTCTGGATTATCAGGTCCTCTGCTGGGACGCAAGGCTGAAGCTTCTGGTCGACCCTATTGGCTGAATTGAATTCACCTGACCCAGTTGGGTCAATCAAGGTGTAATGCCCACCTGGGTGCATCACCCCTTCCTGGCTTTCTTCACCACATTTGCTAGTGCACCCATTTTGTCTTCAGCAACTGTGCCCAGGGTGGGGGGTGGTGGGTGATCATCACAGAATGCCAGGTTGTTAGAACAAAAAGGTTTTTGCATTGAGGGAGAGCTTGAGCAGAGGCCCAAAGTTTGTCCATTACTCAATGTATTGCCATATAAATATATGTCCATAGGCCAATACCTCTATTTTGATGAATTAGTATATTTACATATCTACACACCTATGTTTATAGGAAGCAAAGCTATGGATAGAGGTATAAGCAAAGGTTGAACTATTTACTGAAGCTGATAACACCTTTCTCCTTGACCCAGCTGGTGGACTCTAACCATTGTCCTTTCAGTTAGCAGCCAAGTACTTTGGGTCAGCAATGGAAAACAGAAATGCAGGTGTTGGTGGGAGAGCATCACATCATTAAACAAACTCCAATGTCTTTCATCAAGAAGGGCTGTCCTTTTGCCAGTCTACCTACTGCTCATTCATTATAAGTTCCAATTCTGGAATTTCAAGGGCCAGTAACATTTCCAAACACCTTGCAGGACTGACGTGTGATTGTCTCTCCTCAATCAGATAGAATCATACACACAGAAAGAACAACAACTTCTACTATGGATGCTCACTCAAAACTAAAATCCCACTGCCATTGAATGGATTCTGCCTCACAGGGACCCTGTAGGACAGGTAGAGCTAACCCTGTGGGCTTCCAAGACTATAATTCTTTATAAGGGTAGAAAGCCTAGTCTTGCTCCCTCAGAGCAGCTGGTGATTTCAAACTCCTGACCTTAAAATTAGCAGTCTAATGTATAGACACTATGCAATCAGGTCTGCCTATTGCTATTATTACCTAAGAGTGCTATCATTCTTAAGTAAGTGTACATAATCTCAGAATAAAGGTGATCGTTTTCAAGAAATGTAAATTAATTCACATCCTCATTTTTCTCATAACTCGTTGGGCCTGTGAAAACTTTAGCATGGGATGCGATGGGTCTGTAGATCAGTTTGAGAACCAATATTCTTTTAGTCTAACACAGCTTCTGCACCACCTGGCTCAGGTGTCCCCGTCCAGGTTCTTACAGCAGCCTGAGATGATTTCCATGATTGCATGGTTCACATTCACTTATGGTTTTATTTGCTTATGAACATGTCTTTCCCATTCTAGTAGAATTTCCAGAGGACAAGATTTAAAAATATTTGGTTTTGTTTCTTTATCATTTCTATGACACGTGAGAACCAGGCAGTGACTAGTTGTGGGAAGAATGGAAAGAAAGAGTGAAGAAAGTGAGGGAGGAAGAAGGGGGGTCAAGGAAAGGAAATAATAGACTCCTCTTTTGTCAGACAAATTCTTTCTAATATCCAACTTTTCATTTCTGATTCTGATATTCACAAATGAAAGCGACCCTTCTTACTTTGTCCAGTGGAGTCACTGTAAATTAGCATAGACTTGATGACAGTGAGTTTATTGACGCAAAGAGGAAGTCATGGTGATACAGAGAGTTAAGCATGGAGCTGCTAACAAGAGATTCAAACTCATAAGTTGCTCCACAGATGAAAGCCGAGACAGTGTGCCTCTGTAAATATGGACAGTCTTGGAAACCCTATGGGACAGTGCTGCTTTGTCCTATAAAGTCAATAAGAGTTGAAATCGACTTTTTGAAAATGGATTGTGGAATCATCCAAAAGAAGGCATTTGTGAGATGAATTATTGGTCTAGAGGTACACTTTGTGTTCATGAAAAGTAAAAGGAAAATGGTCCAAACTGGAGATCAAATCTGTGACCTCCCATACTTCACTCAGCCAATCAGCTCCTATGATACTGGTTATTTGTTCTGGGATCATATGCCAACACAGTGGAAGGAGAAAGTGTGCTGGCATGAAATTATAGACAGAACACTAGTCTGGAGGAACAAAAAGTGATCTACTTCTGAACAAACTACTATTTAGCTGTCTGAGCTTGATGATATTGCTTCTTAGCCTCTCTGTCAGTATCTGCAAAAGGAATGAAGTGGGTAACTTTAATTTTAAACTAGTAATTGTCACACTTTAATGGGAATAAGAATCATTTCGTGGTTTTGGTAAAACTCGGATTTTTTTATTTTCCTCCTAGAGTTTGTGATTGAACAAATCTGGGTGAAGCCCAAGATATCTTGTTTCTCAGTTTCCACACTAAGCTGCTGCTGCTGTCCCTGGTCTCACACTCTGAGACCAGTGGAGTACACCATTGCTCACATCCTTCATCTTTAAGTGCTGTTAGTCACACTCATCTACAAAGAATTTATTATCTGATTAGCACTTTTCCTGAAAGTGGAAAGGAGAATGATGATTTCATTATTTCAGTTTCTAATCAATATTTATATGACACCTTCTGGGTACACATGACTTACTACAAGACGCAGGAAGGAGGGGTACCCAATTTCTCCATTAATGCCACCTTGAAAACTTCTGCATTGTGCAAGAACTTTGGCTCCAATCTAGCCCTTGGCACAGCCATATCTTTTATTTGTGGCATAGGGTTTGGAAAGAGTATAAAAAAATTATGATTCACAGATTGTAGTAAGTTTCCTCCCTCCAAGCACTTTTTAAGAGATGACTGATTAGACAAAGGTGCAGAGAGAGTTCTGTTCATTTTTCACTCTTTTGTGTGTATATAGGATCGTTCCAAGTTGAAACTGACCTTGCTGGCATCCAGCAACAACGTCTGAGTTCTTCCCCACACTTATCCAACCTGAAATCTTCATGTGAACCAGAGTGCGTTTGAATGGATGGAGCAGTGTGATTGAGGATGGCTGTCGATCAGTGTGGCCAGGCCGGGTCATCATCACCTCCCTGTTCCCCACACACATATTTTGCCGAATGACTTTCCTTCCGTGGAGCTAAGGTGGGTGCTAGACCAGAGGAGAAAGGCAAATAGGGTTCAAGCCACCCACTGCACAACTGATCGAGACAGCATTTGGCATAGGTGACAAGCAGGGCTTAATTTGAATAGAAATGTTTGTGGGCACCAAGTTTAAGAATCCTTTTGGATTTGAGGGTGTGATAAAAAGATAGCAGAGTAGTAAGTAAACCTACTGCACAAGATCTCTTGAAGGGGTTAAAAAGCAACGATGGTTCTTGGAGAAGGTGCCTGACCCAAGCCACAGTATTTTAATCTCCTTATAAGCTTAGGGAAGTTGGACATTAAATAAATAAGACTGTAAAATAGTCAATGCTTTTGAATTACGGTGTTGGTGAAGAATATCAAAAGTACCCTTAGATTGTCAAAAAATTCCTCTAACATCTGTTTTGGAGGAAGGAAAGTCAGAAGGCCTTTAGAAGCAAGGATGGCGAGGCCTGTCTCATATACCCTGGAGAGAGTAAGGGGAGACCAGTCCCTGGAAAAGGCCATCATGTTTGGTAAAGTAGAAGGGCAGTGAAGAAGAGGAGGAGCCTTACCAAGGTGGATCGACATGGTGGCTGCCACAAGGGGCTCAACCACAGGATGGCACAGGAGTGGGCAGTGTTTTGATCTGTTATACACGGCGTCGCTGTGGTTTAGAATACACTTGAAATAATGTGGTGTGTATTTGGAGGGTAACTAAGAAGTGACTTGGGATATCGATATGTTGATCACCATTTATCCTTTAGTTTACCTCTTCCCATTTCAAATTTCGGCTCGAGCCATTACTACAGAAAACAATTGTACACAGGGGTGATTGACCTACTTACACCACATGTCCCCTGGTGTCCACTGCTCTCTGGAGTCTGTGAAGCCAGGGTGATTCTGTCCAGCTGGTTTTCAGTGCCAGGGAGTTAGAACTCTGTGGGAGATGAACACGTCCTGGGATTAGCTTTTCCTTTTTGCCTGTCTTCCAGGTTCTCTACTTCTATCTCTTGGAATTAAAATAAACCACTTACATGGAAGCCCTTGTCTCAGTTTATGGATTCTGAGGAAACCAAAGTGAAGACAATTAAACATGTTTTAGAGTGGGGCAGCATTTTAATAGCTGTTGGTGTTGGCGTCCCTGGATGATGCCATCTTTGACGTGCTTGGCTGCTAACTGAAAACTTGGAAGTTTGAGCTCATCTATGCCTCGTGCCTTTCATTTTAGAGACCTTCTTTAAATGCCTGGGTTCTTCTTGGTTCTCTCTTTATTTTTAATGGTAAAGTTTAAAGGTATTTCTCTTATCTCCATAGAAGGAAATTCTTTTTGTAAGAGGTATATGACTCTGAAACAGTGAATAGAATGCACCAAAGAACCTTTGGACATGCACTTAAAATTTATTAAAAGGTGCCTGACTATAATATCAATTTAATGGTTGTGTCCAGGACTGATAACTGAAAAGCTGGCAGTTTAAACACACTAGCCACTCCATGGATTTCAGAGGAGAAGAGAAAGATATGCTTCCATAAAGATTACAGCCTAGCAAAGTCATGGGGTGATTTTACTTTGCCCTATAGCACTGTCGTACCACTTGTCTGTCAGTTTGCTATACTGTGGTGGCTTCCGTGTTGCTATGGTGCTGAAAATAATAACTTTGGCATTTCAAATGCCAGTCGGAGATCCACAGTGAACAAAGTGAACTAGAGCTTCCAGACCAGGAACAATTATGAAGAAGGAACTAACCACTGAAAACTTGTGAGTAGTAGCAGAACATTGTCTGAGAGAAGATGACCTCCTCTGGTCAGAGGCACACAAATATGACTGAGGAGGAGCTGCCTTCTCACGTAGTGTGGATAATGATGTGGATAAAGTAAAACCTATGGGACCTTTGTTTTCTGATGGGACACTGCTCAAAAACGATAAGAACCAGCTGCAAAAATCAGTTACTAATCAGAACTTGGAATACATGAAGTATAATTCATACTTTGAGAATTAGAAGCCCAAAATTAAATGTATAAAGATCAATTGCTCAGGCATTTATGAGCAGAAATGGACTGGTATGGACCATTGTGAATCAGTCATCTGGTTTACTATGCTCTGAGCGCTAGATTCAGATGGAATGGAATCCCATCCATTATCAAAAGGACATTTCAAGATTTATTTTGAATTATAGTGCTGTTTGTGACAGGACAAGGTCTACTTGTATAAAGGAAATCCAATCAATAAAAATATTATTCAAATTTATACAACAACCTCTAAAGCTACTGGTGTAGACATTGCTGAATTCTACCAGACTCTCCAGTCTCAAATTGATCTGATGCAATCAACATGCATTGATAATTATTGGCTATTGGAAGGCCAAAGTTGGAAGCAAAGAGGAAGACTGAAGAAGAATTGATGCATTTGAATTATGGTGTTGACAAAGAATATTGAAAGTACCACGAACTACCAAGAGAACAAACAGATCTATCTTGGAAGAAGTACCATCAGAAGGCCCCGTAGAAGCCAGGTTGGTGAGACTTGGTATGAAGGATTCTGGATATGTCATCAGGAAGGCCAGTCCTTAGAAGAGGACAACATATTTGGTCGAGAAGAGCAACACAAAAGAGGAGGGCCCTTGCCAAGGTGGATCAGCACAGTGGACTTGAGCAGAGCAGTGGTGAGAATGGGGCAGGACCGGGCAGGGTTCTGTTTTGTTGAATGTCAGGTTGCTGTGATTTGGCATTGACTCCGTGGCACCAGGCAACATTAATAGGATTGCTAAGTCAGGATGGATGGGTCACAACGATATCAACATAGAGCAGCAAGTGCACTTTAAAAATATTTAGGTGCATTTTTATATGCCCAAAATAAATAGTAATAAAATATCATTAATACTGATGTAGAATTTACAATAGCAACAACAAAAAAAGATAAGGTAAGTAGAGATACATTTGAAGAGCAGTGGTGGTTCTCTGCCAGAATTTCCACTTTCCACGAGGGAGACCTAGGTTTGAGTCTCAACACATGCATGCAACACCAAAGGATCCATGAACATAGATGTGTCCATAAGATCCATATGGAGAGAGTAGCAACATTTTTTGGAGAGATGTTAGGAAAAAAACTCAATGGAAAGGCATACTATCTTGATAGATGCTGCCGGTGGTGCTGTCTGGTACCTTGGGTCTATATCAACTCAACACACCCCTACATCACAGAATAAAGCTGCTTTATAGGCTGTAATCTTTATGGAAGGAGATCATCAGGACTTCTCTCTAGTAGAACCTGTTGGTTGGGCTTAAACTGTCAGTCTTTTGTTAGCAGCTCAATGACGTACAGTTGTCCCACTCAGTGCACCCTCATTGAGTTGATTCTGACTCACACCAACCCCATAGGACAGATTTTGGGGGACGGTGGGTCTGTATCAAACAGACAATCTTATCTTTTTCCTACAGAGCAGCAGCTAGGTTCAAACTGCTGATTGTGTAGCTAGCAATACAGCACTTAACCTACTATGCTACTAGGGTTCCTTTATTTATAGATAAGAGGGTTCACTATTGTGCAAATGTCCATTCTCCTTCATTTGATTTACGATATATATACATGTTTATTTTATAAAAATAAAGTGTATATAATATATTATCAGATATATATTTAAACTCAAGAAGCATTTTTTAGATGTCAACAACTGACTTTGATTCAGGAAATAGCAAAGTCAATAGTTAAGACGTAGCAGAACAACCAGATGGTGAAAATCAGTCTTTCAGATAGCACAAATCTTTTCTATTGATTTATGTTTTAAGTTCGCATCAACAACTTAATTACTCACATCAATCAATGAGACTCTATATCAGTTACTCAAATGCCACCCTAACAAAAATACCACAAAGAGGTGGTTTTAAACAAAAGAAAATGGTCTTTTTATAGTTTTGCAGTTCTTGTGGCCTCGCTGTAAGATTTAGGGCTCAAAACTGCCAGCCACTTATTGAGGGAAAGATGAGGTTAGTTTCACAAAGCCTCAGAAATTCTATGTAGAAACTGGCCCAATGGCAGGAGTAGTGGTGGAAGCTAGAAGTCCAGACCTTGTTGACCCCTTTCTTGTTGGTAGCCCAGGCTGGTGATTACCATGTTGTACAGTGCTCTCATAGTGATTCAGGGTTTTTGTTCTTCAGCCAGAATCACTACATACGAAGTGTTTGACCTTGGACCAATTAGTTAACCTGTGTGTCTTAGTTTCTCCCAAGATTGAAGAAAAGTAGTCATAATGCCTACTGCAATGAATTTTATCAGGTTTAAATGACTTCATAAGCATAAATTGTGGTGTGCTCTCCAGGATCTTCTAAATATTTTACATAGATTATTACTTGCTGAAAGGAGGGCACGCAACAAACTATTACTACTAGGGTCCCAGTTAACATGTTCATGGGTTTATTCCAAACAAAACGTGTCTAAACATGTTTCAGCAATGGATGGGTCGTTTCAGACAGGTTCTCTCAGTAATATATATGCGCTTGTCTCATTGGGATGTCTTCAAATGCTCATCAATCAAAACAGTAACTTCCCAGGGGAACTGCTGGGCCATTTAAATTTAAAGCAGATGTCAATTCAGAAGTTTATGGACTGTTTTTTGAGATTCCAAAGGGGTGGTCTTTGATAGATTTTCTTCAAGCACACAGGATGTGCATGTGGACTTGTTAGGAAATTTTCAGAAAATCAACAACTCTTGTAGTGAAGAAAGGATGAGAAATGTACTGATGAATGTTTTCTTTTCAATCAAGACAATGCATGCATTTGCCTATTACTCTAGGGAGCAAGGGTTAGCCTATAAAACTTTCATTGAGATAGCTTACTTCTCTGCCCTTGAGCATTCATTCATTGCATTGATGCTGACTGCTGGAGACCCTATAGGACAGGGTAGAAAGTCTCTTGTAAGTCTTTATGGGAGCAGAAAGCCCCATCTTTCTCTCGAGGAGTGGCTGGTGGTTTGGAACTGCTGATTTAGCAGATTGCAGTCCAATGAATAAACCATCAAGAAAGGGCTAGAGAGATGATAATATTGCCCTCAGAAGTGTAAAGATTTCTATGAAGAATATGGTGAGAAACAGTAGCTTCACATTTTCTCTCTTTTTATTATGAATTAGGTAGGGGTTTACATTTCAGATCTTTTTTTGTATTCAATGATTTATTTAACCTCTCAAAAGCTTTCCTTATAACCCCCCCTCCCATTTTCCTTCCTTGTTTCGCTCAGATATTATCTGCCCCCTCACTTAAGTAACACCTAGCTACTCCCGTGTCTACTGCTTCCTCTTGCTTCTGTTTCTCTCCACCCCTGATATCCTGTTTCTTTTTTTTAACATGTTTTTTTTGGGGGGCATCAGTGCCCTCTGGTGGTCATGGGAGCTACCCAGCCTTACTCCCACTGAACTTGAACTGCCACTGGACTTGAACTGCCAAGCCCATGGACCGCAGTCCTGCACTCAACCACTATGCCACCGGGGCTCAGCCCTGTCCTGTTTCTTTTGGTATGAAAACATTTTATCTTAATTTTATTTTTTGTAAGTCTCATACCATCTTTGTCCTTTGTGATTGACTACTTCAGTCAGCGTAATGTCCTCTATAGCCATCAATATCATGAAGTGTTTTTCAGTTTCATCACTATTCTGTGGTGTTATCTCATTTTCTATTTTATGTGTACCGATGTTTATTTATTTGTTCTTGCACTGAGGGGCAGTTAGGTTATTTCCATCTTTCTATTGTAAATAGTGCTGTGATGAACATGAATGTGCATATACGTATTCCTGCTTAGTTCCTTATTTCTTTAGGGTATACATTAAATAGAAGGATTGTTGAGTCATATGACATTTCCAGTCCCAGGTATTTGAGCAAGAACCATACATCTTCCCACAATGTATGTTCAGTTTTAGAATCTTGCTACCTGGATTTGAGTTTTCTAAACTCTCTATACTCTATCCAGCATTTTTTCTTTTTTTTTTTTAAACTTTGTTACCACTCTCAGGTTCGACCTTCATTAGGCTTTCATTAAATTCTCTTGGCTACATTATACTTGATCAAGACCCAACAGCCATCCTACACACTCCTCTCCATGATTTTAGATCACTTGTTGTTCCCATGTCCCTTAGTTTGTTAGCTACCTCATCCTTTCCCCACCTCCCCCTCTCCTGTATTCCTTCTGGAACCATTGGTCCCATTGTTTTCTCCTCAGGATTGAGGAAAGTATAAGGAACTAGAGGAAAGAACTAGGAGGCAAAGAACATTTATAGAGGTATATATATAAATATATATGTAAATAAATTTATTTATTTCTTGTTTTTTTGGGGGCATCACTGTAGGAGTAGGAGGCCCAGCCTTGCTGCTGGATTTGAACTTCCAGCCCAGTGGACTGCAGTCCCGCACACAACCACTACGCTACAGGGGCTCAGTCCATAAATATATTTATATATAATGATAAGGAATAGATCTATGTACATATTTTTATGTTATGTATTAAGGTTGCAGATGGACATTGGATCTCTACTAAAGTACTCCCTCAATGCAAGAACACTTTGTTCTAATAACCTAGCATTCTGTGATACCTTGTTGACATAATTGCTGAAGTCAAAATGGGTGCATAGGCAAATGTGAAGAAAGCTGAGGGTTCCTGGCTATAAAAAGATAAAACATCTGAGGTCTTAAAAGCTTGAAGATAAACAAGTGGTCATCTAGTTGAGAAGCAACAAAATCCACATGGAAGAAGCACACCAGTCTGTGTGATCATGAGGTGTAGATTAGGTATAAAAGGACCCAGAACAAAAAATCATATTAATATGAACAAGTGTGGGGTGGAGTGGAGACCCAAAGCCCATCTGTAGACAAGTGAACATCCCCTTACAGAAAGGGCACAAGGAAAAGATGAGATAGGGTTCAGTATAGAACTTAAGAAACATACAACTTTCCTTCAGTTCTTTAATGCTTTTCCTCCTGCTCCCAACCCACTATCATGACCCTTACAAATTCAGCTAAAACAGAACATGTACACTGGTACAGATAAGAGCTCTAAACACAGGGAGTCCAGGACAGATAGACCTCTCAGGACCAATAATAAAAGTAGTGATACCAGGAGGGTAGTGGGAAGATATGTGAAAAAGGGGGAACCAATCACAATGATGGACATATTAAACACCTCCCATCTAGGGGGACAGACAACAGAAAAGTGAGTGAAGGGAGACAGCAATTGGTGGAAGAGAAGACATGATAAATTATCAAGGATTCATGAGTGGCAAGATAGAGGAAGGAATGAAAAAATAAGGAGCTGATACCAAGGGCTCAAATAGAAAGAAAATGTTTTGAAAATGATGGCAACAAATGTACAAATGTGCTCGACACAATGGAGTATGTATGGATTACTTTAAGAGTTGTAAGAACCCCCAATAAAACGATTTTCAAAAAAAATCCACCAAAAAACTTTGTTACCAATCTGCATCTCTGGAATGGCCAGCGATTATTAGCATTTCTTCATATGTCTGTTGGCCTTCTGGTTATCTTCTCTGATAGAATGTCTGTTTATGTCCTCTGGCCATTTTAATTGGATTATTTATCTTTTTCTTGTTGATGTGTTGCAGTTTTCTTTAGATTTTAGAGATTATCCCCTTGACTAATATCTCACTGTCAATTTTTATCCCCAGATTGTGAATTCTCTTTTTATTTTGATAAAGTCTTCTGGGCATATAATGTCTTATTTTTCTGTTGATTATTCTCAAGTATTTCATATTTTGGGTGGCTATTGCCAATAGTAGTACTTTCTTGATTTCCTTCTCAGAGTTATCTGTTAGTCTACAGGAATCTGATTGATTTTTGTATGTTGATAGAGTACCCTGCCATTTTGCTGACTCTTTTCATTGTTTCCGACAATTTTCTTGTCAAGTTTTTGGGGCTTTCTATGTATAGAATCATATAATCCATAAGCAGAGAGATTTACTTTTTGCCTGCTAGTTTGGGTGCCTTTGATTTCTTTCTATTGTCTAATATTGAATGAGTGGTGGAAAAGAGCATCTTGATCTGTTCTTTTTTGGTATGCAAGAGAAATGCTTTTAGGTTCTCTCCATCACTTCAGACATGGGCCATCGGTTTTGCATACATAGCCTTTATGATGTTGAGGAATTTCCTTTTTATTTCTACTGTTTTGAGGATTTTAATCAGGAATGACTGTTGATTTTGTCAAATATTTTTTTCTATACTAATTGATATGATTGTGCAGTTCTTTCTTTAAAAATAATTTTATTCAGGGCTCAGATATCGCTTATCACAATCCATCCATCCATACATTGTGACCAGCTCCTTCACATGTCTGCTGCCATCATCATTCTCAAAACATTTGAGCCCTGGACATCAGTTTTTCATCTTTTCCTCTCCCTATCTGCTTCCTCTCCCCCACCAACCCAATAATTTATAAGTAATTATTATTTTGTCGTATCTTACACTGATCGACACCTCCCCTTGCCCACTCCTTCGCTGTCTGTCCTCCAGATAGGAGGTTATGTGTAGATCCCTGTAATTGGCTCCCCCTCACTCCCCCATCTCCCCTCCACCCTTCCGTTATCTCCATTCTCAGTTCTGGTCCTGAGAGGTTCATCTGTCCTGGATGCCCTCTATTTCCAGTTCTAATCTGTACCCATGAGTCTCTTCCAGTCTAGCTGGATTCGATCATGTAGTTCTTTTACTTTGTTTATTTGTAGGACAGATCACATTTTTCTCATGTTGAATCATCTTTGCATACCGGCTATGAATTCTACTTAATCATGATGTAATCTTTTGCTGCTGGATTCTGTTGGCTAGGATTTTGTTGAGAGATTTCGCGTTTATGATCGTAAAGGTTATGGATTTGTAATTTTGCATTTTGGTGATTTCTTTGCCTGATCTTGATATTAGAGTTGTTTGCTCCATAAAGTGACCTTGGGAGTTTTCCATCCTTTCTTATATTCTGGAATAGTTTGAGTACGATTGGCTTCAACCCTTCTTTGAATGCTTGGTAGAATTCCTTGGGAGTTTTTCAATGACCTGATTTATTTATTGTTTCTTCTTTTGTCATGAGTCTGTTGAAGTTTTCTGTATCATTCAGTGTGAATTCAGGTAAGTGATGTCTTTCCAGGAATCTTTCTCTATTGACTCTGTTCACTGTCATCAAATGGATGCACATGCACACAGGACAGGGTGGAAATACACCTATGAGTTTCTGAAGTTTCCGAGCTTCTAAGACCTATCCTTCACCAGAAAAGAATCTGGTGATTTTGAATTACCGAACTTTCAGTTAGTAGCCTAACATGCAAACACTATGTCACCGAAGTTTCTAAGTTTTCAAATTTGTTGGAGTACAGCCTTTCATAGAATTGTGCTATTATCTTTAAAAAATTCAGTTGGTTCCATTCCGATGTTATCCGTTTTGCTTCTTACTTATGCTATGTACATCTTCTTTTTCTTTGTAAATTTTACCAGTGGTTTGTCAATTTTGTTAGTCTTGTCAAAGAAACAACTTCTTGTTAATTCTTTCTGTTGCTTTTTTCCCTTCTCCTCTAAACTATTTTACTAGCAACTAATCCAGACATCATATCATTCTATAGTTCAGTCACATCAACAGTATTACACCGTTGCTTCCACAATCCATTTTGAAACATTTTCTTCTTTAACTACTTGATGTCAGTTTTACCCAACGCCCCTACCCCCAGGAACCCTTATTCAAGTTGTTTTCTCTATAAGTTCATCAATCCTTGGTTTCATATACCAAACACAGACAAGAACATAACAATGATTCAAGAAGGCTACCCACAATGACAAAAGACTTCAGAGACAAACTCAAATGTGAAAAAAAAAAAACAACGAAACAAAAACCAAGCCACAGAAAATATCGAAAACCAGATCTAACTCAAAGTGTATCAGAGGGGAGATCAAGCGATGGGGTTTTAATCATTCAAGTCAGATTTATCATTTTGATATACTATAGTCATCTTTCCAGTACTCTCTGTTTGGTAACTAGTTTATTCCCATTCCTCAATTATAGTGAGAGGGAAGCCACCAGAAGTTTATTTCCTGTGTAGATCTCACAAATGAATTTCAGGGTTCCACTGTCATCCATAGACTCTGCGAATCAGAATCTCATGATTTAAGCTCTGATACTATTTCTTCCTTCAGTTTTGGGTTATATAATTTATAATTCTTCATTCACAAATGTTAGTGTGTTTCTTTCGTGTGGGATTAGTTGACATCTCATGTAGATGACTGCTTGTGTGGAAACAAGTCTTTAAGACCCCAGATGATATTCTATTTGATAGTCTGGCACCTTCTAATTTCTTCCCTACACCTTGCTATAACACGCCTATTTTTTGTGTTTCCTTTATGAGGGCCAGTATTGGGCAGGACCATGTTGCAAGAACTAATTAATCAGGCTGAGTCCCAGTGGCGTAAGTGGTTGAGTGCAGGACTGCGGCCCGTGAACTTGGTGGTTCAAATCCAGTGGTGGCTCTCAGGAGCAGCACTGGGTAGCTCCCACGACCACCAGAGGGCAGTGATGCCCCCCAAAACCAACCAATAAACAAAAAAAAAAAACCAAAAAGAACTAATTATTCTTAAAGTAGAGCTGGGATTAAATGCAAGCTCCAAACCCATTCCTGAAGCTATGATTTTATATGCTCTGGCTCCCTTGTTAATTTATAGAGACCTCCTTGTTAATTTATAGTAGAGAATCTTTTTTTTAATATTCTTTTTTTTGGGGGGGGCATCACTGCCCTCTGTTGGTTATGGGAGCTACCCAACCTTGCTCCCAGAGAGCTGCTGCTGGATTTGAACTGCCAAGCCAATGGGCCTCAGTCCCGCACTCAACCACTACACCACCAGGGCTCAGCCCAGTAGAGAATCTAATTTTCATCTCCCTACACATTTTCTGTCAATATTGTCATTGATTAACCTGTAGTACTCCTTTAAAAAACACTATTGAGAGAAGGAGATAGAACAAGTGTGGGCTAACTACACATTGCAATACCTGAATCATTCACTTATACAGAATAAATCCTTATGTGGATGGACACTATTTACACAAACAATGTGTGGCAGTCATGTACTCGTGTGTCAATTTCATGATTGGGAGTCTAGGGGTGGAGTCTAACCTGTCAATCTGGAGATAGCCAATGAGGTCTCTGTGGAAGCATGGCTGTCTCCTGGGAATTCCGGGAAGTGTTACAGTGTTTCCCAATTAGAGAAGAGAGACTTGAGTCAGTCTCTACAAGTCCGTCTACTGGCAAGACAAAATAGTGGCATGCTGATGGATCCTAAGTTCTGAAACCTGGAGGAGCTGGAGGAGAAGCCACATGGGCTTTTCCTGATGGAAGCAGACCTTTGGGACCGGAGAAGCCACAGAGAGACCCCTGCCAGCGCCGAGATGCTTCTAGATTGTCCTGGTGTCCTTGCATGTGCTTCATGAGTCAGAAAGAGACCTTATAGCTTGATATTGGGCATATGGACTAATATCAGATTTATGACTTTGGACTCGACTGGGTTTGGATACTTTCTCAATGTTCCATTCCTCTTGTATATAAACCTTTCCCTTATATGCATATGCTTATGTTTATGAACATAAGACATGTTTATGAATTTGTTTCTCTATTCTACCTGGATTAACACACCATGGGAGTTGGTTGTCAGGCAGAATTTGCACTAATATTCAATGAGAATGTCAATCACTGCCAGAATAAACATGTCTTAACACAGCAAGGAGGGCATTGATATACTAAGTCATGTTGTCACACATAACAACAGTTTAGGCTGCTTACTGCCTCCTCACACAACATGTAATTTCAATCTTAAGTTCTCAGGTTACAGGTGTGTTTGAGGTTGAGTCTAGTTCACTGAGTGAGTTTTCCACAATAGAGCTCTCTGGGTATGGCCTTTGGGGCATGTTGTGCACTTTGAAGAGCCAAGATTCAATGACACAGTGTTCTATGGCTCTTGGCCGGAGCCCCCAGGGGATATGCAGGAACTCAGGTTAATGTGGCTTACGAGGTACATATTACCAGGCAACCTCTTCACTCCTTTTTAGGGTGTTTAAAAGTATTGCTTGTCATTCTCTTGCCCCCTCCTCCCTTTGAGGTTGGTCCTTCACCTTGATTCTTTCTATTGTTTTCCATTTTTCTGATTCATTTATTTCTGCTCAAATCTTTATTATTTAGCTTCTTCTGGTGGCTGAAGGCTCATGTTGCTGCTCTTGTTCTAATCATCCAGGATGTTGGGTTAAATTATACATTAGTGGGTTAAGCTTTATATGAGTGAAAATAATAAACTTTTATACAAATTTCAATGTGAAGGAACCTCAGAAACAGCATTGAATGACAAAGCAAGTTGCAGAATAAATACAGTATGATACCATTTATGTAAAGTTCAAAAACGCAAAACTAAACAGGATATTGTTTAGAGATACATGTGTAAGTGGTAAAACTACAAAGAAAAGCAAAAAATTAAAATAAATTTCAGCATAGTGGTTACTTTGAGATGGAAAGAGAGAGATGCAAAAGGGAGGAACACATACAAGGTTCAAAGTTATGTGTTTTTAATGTAATTCTTGCCATTGTCCATTGTACATACACTGTAAATTTCTATTATCCCTTACAATGAAAGGAAAATAGATCAAAATTCATTTTAGAGAAGGTTTTTTGAGCTCCTGGTTTTATTCTATGTCCTAAAGTTTACAGTAATTAGGCTGTAAATCTGGACTTTTCACTGGGGGGAGCCCACCATGTACCAATCACTGTAGGCTTCTTGTCTGAGATCACTCAAGTTCCTAGAGTGTTCTACAACTTTGTGCTTAATTCCCAGCAAGCTAGGGACCTAGGGAAAATGGGCCTGGGGGAGCTAGAAAACTGGGTGATGATATGCTATTTTTTTCTTAGACTCTATTCTTTGGTCTTACTCTCTTTGGAGAGCTGTAGCTATCTTCAGCTACACTTTCCTGCTTCACCCAGATGCCTTGCTGTGTGCTTGAAGGCTGGGTCCTCGGGTTTAGTAGATTCTTAGAGACATTAAAGCAATGCCGTGTTTTCACTTCCAAGGGGCATCTTTGCCTTCTATATCCAGGATGCTCATATTTTCTGGGGTCCAAATGTATTTGCCTCTCCTTACTCACGGTACCCTGCTTTGTAGTTATCTTTTGTGAGTTAATTTTTTTGCTTCTATTTGATTATCCATCTACTCATCTCTTCTTGATGTCTCTCATTTCTGTGGTCACCTCTCACTTAGTCTCACTTGACTGAAGTTTTGAGTCCAAACACGCGCATGCTATCAGCTGGCTTTAAGAAGAGCTAGGGCTAAGAATACCCTGCAACACAGCATGATTATCCCAATTTTTCAGTTAAAGAAACTGAGAGCTCAGAGGAGCTGTCCCTTGCTTAGAAGTGAGATTCTGTTGCTTGTGTGAATGACTCAAAAGGTTAGACTTTTCCATTTACTACAGCCTCCTTCCATGGGAGAAAGTTGCATAGTCTTGTAAACCTTCTAACTTCAGCTCCACCCTCCTGCCTAACCTAGGGCTCTCCTGCTACAAGACCCACATCTGCTCTCCACTGAGTGCCACGAAGAAACAGCAGCAGGGCCCTGAGGACTGCAGTGACCAGCTTGTCCTCCCTCATCTAAGCAGCAAGACCTTGATCCTCAGTACTGACTGCAGAAAGTCTCCTTTGGAAGCCATGGGAGGGGCCATCAATCTGGTTCATCCCCCAAAGTCCTTGATATTTTACCTGGCAGTGCTGAGAAAGAGAAATGGGAAAGAGAGATATAAGAAAGAGTCTTTTCTTATTTTTGCCCTCTTTGATAAGCCAAACTTCTTGGGCTCTTTTTTTTTTCTTTAAAGAAATCGGTCTTTATTTTCCATCAACCTCGTTTCTGTGGAAGAACAGCTTAAGACCACTCGGTGGTTGTTCCTACCCACTCGGTGGCCTGAGCGGTGGGGGCTGCGGACCCGTCTTCAGTTGCGGGCTGAGCACTCCAGTCTTCAGTGAGGAACTGCTGGACGGGCACAGAGGGCACCTGCACGCCCTTAGACCAGTCGGCCACCTCGGGCTGAGCCGAAGTAAACTCAGGAGCAGGAGCAGTCCAGGCACCCTGAAACTCTTCCTTGGTCACAGCCTTTTCGGCAGCAGCCTGCTCTTCCTTTTCAATCTCCTCGGGGTCTCTGTAGAAGTAGAGATCAGGCATGACCTCCCACGGTGTTCCCGGAAGAGGATGTCCCGCATGCGCAGAACTTTCCGGGCCAGCATCCACCACATCAGGCCCACGGGGTGAGCTCCCTTGTTGTTACACGGGATGGCAATGTCCACGGAGCGCAGAGGAGAATCAGAGTCACACAGAGCAATGGTGGGCAAGTTCACGTAAGAGGCCTCAGTCAGGGGCTGGTGGTCAGCCCTGGGGTCAGTCACCACTAGTAGCCAGGGCTGCCGAAAGGCTGCTTGGATCTGGTTAGTGAAGGTTCCTGGCGTGAAGGGCCCAGCAATGGGAGTAGCTCCAGTGGCAGCAGCAAACTTCAGCACAGCCCGCTGATGGGTATTCTTGGAAGATACGGTGCTCACCTCAGCAGGGTTTTCAATGGCAACAATGGCCTGAGCAGCCACCAGAAGCTTCTCCCAGGTCCTCTTCGGGTTGATGATGTAGATGCCATCGCTCTTCCTTTTGTAGATGTCCTGCTCCATCTGGAAGTCAAGGTTGGTGTCACCTAAATGGGTCCTTGCAGCAAGGACTTTGAGGAGGTCTTCCTCCATCTGTAGGATGTCAAGGGCTCCGGACATTGTTAAAGTTTCCCTTTTAAGTTACCACGGGAATCAAGACAATGCCGTATGGACCCTGCTCCCAGCAATGCAGAAAGCCCTGGGCTCTCTTAACACTAAATTCCTGTTTTGACTAATTGGAAAGTCCTCAAAGAATGAAGGCTGATGGGAGAGATTTCTTGCAAAAGTTCCCTTTGTTACTTTCCGTTGCTCTCTCTTTCCCCTTCCCACCTGCCCTTGACTTATGTTCCTTCTTTCTGCCACCCCCGAACCCACATCCATTGTCTTCATTTGCTATGGACTGAAAAGTCTCAGCAGCTAATGATAGCACCCATGTGGGGTCATGAGTGGGA
The DNA here is from genome assembly GCA_004026705.1 of Nesogale talazaci. Classification (NCBI taxonomy): domain Eukaryota; kingdom Metazoa; phylum Chordata; class Mammalia; order Afrosoricida; family Tenrecidae; genus Nesogale; species Nesogale talazaci. Next base: position 42,899 of record PVJH01006293.1, read on the forward strand.
GATCTTGTACCCAGGGAAGAACCCTATGGAAGGAACCTCTAAAGTTTGGAGGCCATAAAAGAATCCACAGAGGATCACAAAGTCACCTTGTGATGTATCCTGAGGGATCAGCAGTGTGGACCTAGGGTCAGGGGCTGACCATGGTGGGAATGAGGGTGAGCTGGAGAAGGGTATGGTCTTAGCAAGAAGTGTTTTCTTCTCCTGTCCACACTAAAAGCCTTGGGTGGTCCCATGCCAAACTTCACCCCCACATAACCTTGAAAGTCCTATGGTCTCACAGGCAGGCAGAGGAAGTGATCATTGGTAGGGGTGGTTGGAGTCAGGAGAAAGAATAAGGAAAAAAGAAGCAACACAGAAGAAACAAAAAAGAGCTGAAATTATTTCCCCTCTGAAGTGAAAATCACGTGCTCAGGACACAGGTTGAAGCAGCCTACACTTACAGGCTGAGAGACCAGTGCCTCACTCATCGCCCCCTGTGTCCACAGCTGCTCCTCACCTTTCCTCTTCAATTATGGTTGAGTGGCACCCCCACCATGGAAGCCAGGGCTGGCCCTCCTTCTGCAAGATTATCATTTTCCATTTCTAGGGTACCTCTTGTCTTTATGGAACAAGAAGCAGAAACAGACCCTACACTGCTTCAGGGCAAGAACTTTTTGAAGAAAATAGCTTCAAGATAAAAGTCATGGTAGGGGTTATTGGGATGGGCTGGTGGTCGTGGCGGCAGGTCAAGGGAAATGGATATCAAAGAATTCAAGAAAGAAGAAAAAGTTTTAAAACTGATTTTGGTAGCAATTGTACAATGTTGCTTGATGTGGTCAAGCTATGGAATAGTATGATGTCTGAATTAGCTCCAAAAAAAAAAAAAAGAGAGGAAAAAAACAAGGAAAAAAGAATGCAGCATATTGATATGAAAAGAGCATTATTGCTACTGTTAATACTATTGCGACTTCATTTTGGGAAAGATTTTATGTGTCAGGAACTGTTCTAAGCACTATATATATATATATATATATATATATATATATATATCTTTCCCTTTTTTTTAGAATAGTTTTTTATTCTCTCCCCCCCCCCAACCCCGGTTTGGTACTGTTATTTTTTCTTAGACTCTTCATTCCAAAGGATTTAAGAAATATGCCCAAGGTAACATGACTAGTAAATTGCCTCAATGTGTCTGCATTTTTTTTGTTCACATCTACACCCACACCCACATAGAAAACAATTCTCTCATCCAGTAAATCCAGTAAATGTTTATGGAGTCCCATCCTGTTTTCACCCAGCCTTAAATGTATAGAAGGAAGGACAAGTTGAAAGCAAAGCAATAACTAAAAGGAACCAACAGACTTGAAACAGTGAAGGGAAATGAGAGACATTTATGTCGGCACAAAACTAAAAACAGAAGAAAGCAAAAGAAAGTGTTAGTAGATTTGGTGAGGCGGAAACTTTAAAAAAGATTTAGAAAGGGAATTGAATCAGGATGGCAGAGAGATTTCTAAGGCGATTTATCTCTTAATCTAGAGAGTGATTTTCAACTTTCCTAAAGCTGCTACCCTTTAATATAGTTCCTCATGTTGTGGTGACACTCCCCCCCTCAACCATAAAATTATTTTGGTTGCTACTTAACTGTAACTTTGCTACAGTTTGAATCAGGCAACCCCTGTGGAAGGGTCTTTGACCCCCAAGAGGGGGACGTGGGGGTAAAGGAGGTGGTGTTGACCAATCCAGGCACAAGGGAACAACATGTGATCCAAAAATCAATGGCAAGGAGGGTGTGAGAAGCCTGGTAGGGATTGGTCAAGGGTAATGTAGCTGAGAGAAATTACTGAAATCCAAATGAAGGCTGAGCATGATAGTGGGACAAGAGGAAAGTAAAAGGAAATAGAGGAAAGAAACAGGAGACAAAGGGTATTTATAGAGGTCTAAACACAGGCATGTACATAGGTAAGTATATTTATATAGGATGGTAGGAAAATAGATATATGTGCATATATTTATAGGTCTAGTATTAAGACAGCAGATGGACATTGGACCTCAAGTTCTTCCTTGATGTAAGACTATTTTGTTCTATTAAATTGGCATCCCATGATGCTCACCTTCCTGACACGATCATTGAAGACAAATGTGTGGATAAGTAAAGGTGGTGAAGAAAGTTGATGGTGCCCAGCTATCAAAAGATAGTTAAAGACTACTAAAGGCTTGAAGGTAAGCAAGTGGCCATCTAGCTTAGAAGCAACGAAGGTCACGCGGAAGAAGCACACCAGCCTGTGTGACCACGAGGTGTCTAAAGGATCAGATATCAGGCATCAAAGAACTAAAAATTATATCATTGTAAATGAGGGGAAGTACAGATTTGGGACCCTAAGTCCATCCGTAGATAATGGGACATTCCCTTACAGAAGGGTCATGGGGAGGAGAAGAACCAGAGTCCAGTGTAGCAATGATGAAACAGACAACTTTTCTCTAGTTTTTCAATGCTTCATTCTCTGCCTCCACCCCTTGTCATGATCCCAATTCTACCTTATAAATCTGGCTAGATAAGCGGATGTACATTGGTTCAGACAGGAACCAGAAACACAGGAAATCCAGGACAGATGATCCCTTCAGGACCAGAGGTGAGAATAGTGATCCTGGGAGGGTGGAGGGAAGGTGGGGTAGAAAGGGGAAACCAATTACAAGGATCTATATATAGCTTCCTCTCTGGGGTATGGACAGCAGAAAAGTGGGTAAAGGGAGACAACTGACAGTGGAAAATATGAAAAAATAATAGTAATTTATATATTATCAATGGTTCATGAGGAAAGGGGGAGTGGGGAGGGAGAGGAAAAATGAGGAGCTGATACTAAGGGCTTACGTAGAATACAAATGTTTTGAGAATGATGATGGCAACAATTGTACAAATGTGCTTGACATACAAAGGATGTATGTATGGATTGTGATAAGAGGTCTATGATCCCCCAGTAAAATTATTTTTTTAGAAAGAGAGAATGGGTGGTCTAGACCATAGGTTAGCAAACTGTGTCTCTCAAACTATATGTGGCTCTTTCATTATGTACCTGTGCCTCTGAAGTAAAATCAAAAAGAAAATAAAACTTATTCAGCTAATGATGATTTAATTTATATATATGTATATGGACTTTGAATAATTTTTAAATTGTTGTGAAGGGCAGAATTGGTTCTTCTGTCTCAATAGTTTGCCTTCCACTCATCTTCAGCACCCTTTGTGTCCATACATATATTCATCTTGTAGTGAAAGGCATTTTGTGACACTAATGGTGATTGCCAGGAAGAATGATCAGCTGTGCCCCCAGGACTAAGACCAAAAAGGATTCTCCCAAGTTTTGGTTTGCCAAAAGAGGCCATGAAGGTTGGCCCCTTCGTTTATTCTATGACTTGTTCCAAAGTCATCCTTGGTGTATGTCTGATGATAGATGAACGTTTGATGGTTTTATCTACATAGTAGCTCCACAGGAGAAAGAGCAGGTGATCTGTTTCTGTAGAGATTATAGCTAGGAACACCTGTGGAGAAGCACTGCTATCTACGTTTATCATAGAAATGAGTCCACAAACTTTTGAGGCCATCTGAAAACAACAACAGATAATTTAACATGAGACCATATTAGTGTGAGGTGGGTCAGAATCCAATATAGGTCGTGTCCTTATATTAGCAGAAAAAGAAGAAACACAGACCAGATGCTGATATAAAAGGAAGATGGTCATCTGAAGATGGCGGGGTTATGAAGCTGTCTGGTAGCTGTGAGCCCAGGAATGCTTGGAGTTGTCAAAAACATGGAAAGACTATAAAGGGTCTTCATCTTCAACCCTCAAACAAAGCATGAAGCTCCTTGAACCATCCCAAATTGTAATCTATAGGAGAGTGAGACAACACGTTTCTGAAATTTCAAGTCAGCCACATTGAGGCACTAGATTATGGTACTATACCATTGTTAGGGGTCAACAATTCAGTTCTTACTAATAGAGTCACTGTCCAAGAGAAAGAGGCACTGTTCAGTACTGTACCATCCCCGTGATGGTCACTAGGTTGGAGCCCACTGTTACAGCCACTGTTCCAAACCATCTCATTGAGGATTTCCCTCTGTGTCGCTGCCCCTTTAAGTTACCAAATATGATGACCTTTGCCAGGATCAGTCTCTCTTGATAACCTGTCCAAATTACATGAGACAAAATATCACAATCTTCCCTCCTAAGAATGATTATGGTTGTTGTTCTCTGGCAGCCCATTACACTTTCACCATTCTTCTCCAACACCCAAATTCAAAGGTATCAAATCTTCTGCAGCCTTCCTGTTCACTGCCCAGATTTCACATGCCAGAGCTTGAGTTAGGTGCACACAAGTTCTCAAATTGACATCCATGTTCTTCAACCCTTTAAAGATCTTCTGAGCATCAGATTTGCCCAATTAAAAAAAGAGATTTTATTTTTTGCTGGTGCTTCCATGGGCATTAATTGTGATTTCAAATAAAATGATCTCCCTGGCAACATCAATTCTTTCTCCAATCATCAAGATGCTTTCTGTTAGACCATTTGTGAGGCTTTCGTTTACTTGACATAGTCAATAAAACACAGATAATTATTTTTTGTGGCATTCTCTGCTTTCAGCCGAGATCCATTTGACATTAGTAATACTATGCCTCCACATCTTTTTCTGAATCTAGTTGGAACTTCTGGAAACTGCTTATTTAGGCACTGCTGCTACCATTTAAAAAATTATTGTCAGCAAAATTTTACTTCTTTGCAATGATAATTATACTGCTTGATAATTTCCACATTCTATTTGGGTTTCTTTTCTTTGGAATGGGCACAAAAAGGGATATATTTCAAAAAGGGATATATATATATATATATATATATATATTTATAAAGGGATCCAGGTAGTTGTCTATACTGGTGAATACTTTCAGGGATGCTCCCCTTATTGAAACACTTTAGTTGGTATTTAATTAACTCTTTGAGCATCATTTTTTTGCCACTGCCTTTAGTGCAGCTTGAATTCCTTCCTTTAATATCCTAATTCTTGATCACTTGATCGCTTTTGAAGTATCAGAAATCAACCAACTACAAACAAATAAACTGTGTATTTCCCCACCTGTTATTGATGCTTACAGTATCATTCAATATTTTGCCCAAAGACCCCCATTAATATTGCAATTCAAGGCTTGATCTTTTTTTCCCTTCATTTCTTACCGTTTGAGGAATCTTAAGTATGTTCTTCCTTTTTGGCTTTCTAACTAGAGCTCTTTGTACATTTCATTATAATTCTCTATTTTGTCTTCTTGAGTGATCCTTTTGAAATTTTTTGTTCATCTCTTTAATCCATCACTTCTTCTAGCTGCTTTAACTTCTCTACATTGAAGAGCAAATTTCAGTCTCTCTGACATTCACATTAGTTTTCTCCATTTTCCTGTCTCTGTAACGATCTTTTGTTTTCGTTATTATGATGTTTCTTGATGTCATTGCACAATTCATCTGATAATCCACAATTAGTGTTCCATGTCTCAAATCTGTTCTTGAGAGAATCTATAAACTCAGGTAAGATATGCTTATGTTTCTGTTTTGGCTCTCATAGATTTTTAAAATTTGTCTTCAGCTCCAACCTGAACTTACAAATGAGCAATTGATGGTCTGTTTCACAAGCAGTTCTTGTCCTTGCTCTGACTGATCTGAGCTTCTCCATCATCTCTTCCCATAGACAGAGTCAGTTAGATTCCTATGCATTTCATTTGTAAAGTTCATGTGTAAAGTTATTGTTTATGTTGAAAAAAATATTTGCAATGAAGAAGTCATTGCTCTCTCAAAATTCTATTATGTGATGTCTGGAGTTATTTCAACCACCAAAGTAATATTTTCCAACTACTAATGCCTCCCTTTGCTTCCAACTTTCACATTCCAATCATCAGTAATTATCAAGGCATCAATAAAAAAGACTGAAGAAGTGGTAGAATCCTTCAATTTCTTCACCATTGACTTTAGTGATTGATACATACATTTGAATAACAGTTGTATAAACTGAACTACATTTTAGGTAAGTACACAAATATTATCATATCACAGATAGCATTAAACTTCAAAAAAGATCTAGATATGTTCCTTTTCCTGAACAATGCGAAGCCATTTCTCTTGAATTTGTTAGTTTAACCATGGTATAGTTTTTGGTACATAGGAAGAGAATAGGATAGCTTCTTGGGAGACACAGTTCTTTTTTTATGTATTCTTTTTTTTAAGCTATTCCAATTTTACTGAAGTGACAGATCATAGCCATGATCAAATCAGCCTCTACAATTCAGTTGCTGACTCAGCCCAGCCCTGCTTTTTTTGTTGGTACCGGAGACATCTGTCTGTGTCTTGTTTGGTCTCCCTTTAAGTCAATCTTCTAGGTCCTTCTTCACCTATCAGATTTTTGGGTAATTGCCTGCCCAACTCAGGATGTCTGTGGCATGGGGTGACAATCACAATCTCATGGGTGTAGGGGTAGGTAATCATGAACGTACTAGACACCCTCATTACTAAGGTTCTAGTAGAAATGTCTGTGTGTATGCTGTTCCATTTATGTAGCCTCATGACTTGAGAAACTGCATGGACTTTATGACTTGAAGGTTGGACACGTTCTTGTCTGACAATTCGGGGTGCTTTGACACATGGGCTTTCTTCTTGGTCACCATCACACTCTCTTTAAAAAGGTGTTCCTTGACGGCAATTTTGTTTTATTTGGGAAAGAACATCTAGAACCAGGGAATGGGAGGTTGACTTCTTGCTGTCCATGCAGAGCTCAGGGACAACCAGAATGACTAACATAGTTTGTTTGAACATGAACTTCCCATCTGAGCTTACACAAGTCACCAAACTGGGTGAGTCTCATGAATGTGTTGTTTGTGCTATTTCATCTGAACTCCTTACCTGTGACCTTAAGCCAACTCTGAGAAATTGTATTTCAATCTATGCTTCTTGAGGAAAAAGAGTTCTTGGTTTTTCACTAAGCACTGTTAGCACACACATATCCTATTAGGCTAGTAAAATATTTAAAAATAATCCAAGTATGCAAGTTTACTATGTACACATTTTCACTTCTGCTAATTTTTCTTTTGAGATCACTCTTTCCTAAAGTTCAATAACATCAAAATTATGTTCTAGTTTCTGTTTACCACTATAGCTTGTATTCACAATACATTACTTTCTGCAATATTCCTAAATGAATTCTGAGGAATAAGCTCCAGAGGACTCTAATCCCTTATGCTGGAGCCTCTATACTAATTAAAGAGTGTATACATGGGAAAAAATTGTGTTGAAAATATACATAGAAATGCACCAATTAAGATTTTCCTACCTGTAGAATTCAGTGATGTTAGTTACATATTTCAGTCTCTGTCATCATTCTTACCTTTGAATTATTTCTAATAGATTTCCCCCCAAATTATTTCTAATAGATTTACTCCAACATATTGTGGGCATGGAGCTGATAATAAATGATTAATGGAAAACATAGAAAGAAATTTTTGTACCATATTTTTAAAAGTTTGAAACTTTCTAGATTTGTTTTTAACTTCAGTTACAATGAGAAAAGGAATCTATTCCCCCAAATTATCAGTATATGTTGAAGAATGTTAGAGAACTATATTGAGCACTTCATGTAATTCATTGAATCCTGCCCACAACCCCACGTGGTTGAGGCAGTGATTATTCCCTACTTTGTAAGTGAAATAATTGAAGTTCAAAGAGTGGTGTCATTGTCTCATCAGAGCTGATAGCCTAGGACTTCCTTTGGTCCTTATGGACTTGGCTAATCAAGGTTTCCACTGACTCCCCCACATTCAATGGATATTTCTGGGTCCAGCATAGTGGTTCTGTTGTGGCCAAGAGGAGTAGTTATAATCTTTCTCTTGGTCTTGTTGTCAGGTATAAGAAAGCATCATCGCTTCCTTAGTATAGTGCTAGTCCCAAACTGCACCCATTGTGATGGAAGCACTTTGACTCCTCCTGCCCTGTAGGACAGCATGGAACTGCTCCAAAGGGTTTTCAGGGCTAAGTGCTTTCTTCCCTAGAGAAAGGTGAGTTTCCACCATCGACCTTCCCATCAGCACTTGAGCACTGAGCAGAAACTCGCCTCAACAGTTGGACTTGAAAAAGG